>CAJNOP010001275.1:3984-18189 GCA_905250075.1 Rotaria sp. Silwood1
CCCCTAAACACTTCAACACTCCTTTCAAATCGTGTTTCACAAAATTATTACATCACTTGTCTTCGATACTGTTATTAGATCAGTGGTTTCAAAGATACTTTAAAGGAATAGAATTTAGAGCCTTCTTTTCTCGCATTT
Source organism: Rotaria sp. Silwood1 (assembly GCA_905250075.1). NCBI lineage: Eukaryota > Metazoa > Rotifera > Eurotatoria > Philodinida > Philodinidae > Rotaria > Rotaria sp. Silwood1. The sequence goes on from CAJNOP010001275.1 coordinate 4,123, forward strand.
ATCAATCGGAAACATAACTGAACCACCTATTCCGATTCCATGTATTTGTTATAACCATCTGCAGGCCTCTATATACAGTTCACCTGATTTCGACAGAGAGTTTTCCGCATAGGTCAAGTTGCCAAACAAATTAGATCTAATTCAAATCCAACAACTGTTAATAATACTTTATTTCTTTGTTCAATAGAGAATAACAAAGTAAAAGATCGATTGATCTCGAACTGTATCTTTTTTGTGCTTCTGTGCCCATTTGTCGTACTCTTGTGTTCTCATGTCTTTTTTTGCAATATGTAGTCGAAGAAATCATATGATCAAAAGATACAAGCATCTTATAGAAGCCTAATGAGGCACCGAAGAAAAAATTATCAAGGTCGGGATGGGAGGCAGCGAGACGGGGAAAGCCTTTGTCGAGGCAGGACGGCGTGGGACAGCGAAACAAAATTTAAGATCAGGGTGAGGCGAGGCGGAGAAAGCTTTTTTTCGGGTGGGGCGAGACGAGAAACAAAATACTCTAACCGTTTCGGTCTCTGGTTCAAATCAACGCTCAGGTCTAGCTATTGGATGCGTGAATGTCGCGGTTTCCGTTCTCGGGAGAAAAAGCAAGACTTCAGACTTCGGCACTTCACTCGTACTTCATCGGTATTTCAGTCATTGATGGAACCAGTCTAGTTTCTTTAGATCGGTGCCGATACCGGTCTAAAAAAATCAAACCGGATTGGACCGGCCGGTAGACCGGTAAAACATCGATTTCCTGTGATCGCTTTACTCTTTCTATATCCCCCTGGCCAAAATAAACTGGACACTTCATTTTTTAGATTATTTCTTCTCAGTATTATCATTTGGGCTGATATTTTTACTGCAGATAGCCAATCGATTGCTCAGTCTATCCTGAAAGTTTCAGCTCTATAGAATGAGAAATCATTGAGAAAAGTGTAAATATGTCTTATGCAGTCGTGGGCCACTGAAACCGAAATTTAGTGTTTTATTATTTTTTTATGATTTTCATTCCTATTTTAGATTTCGCATGATAGTTAGTTAACTAGTATGCTTCACTACAGACAGAGACATCTTCAACTCGAACGTTTAGTATTGAAGGCTTGGTAACAAATTCCACTTTCCATTATTCAAAAATACATCGATCACATTCGTGCTATAATTCAGAAAATTATTCTATCTGGTGGTTGGAACATTGGTAACTGAGCATAATATGTAATTTTGATGGATGTAACTTGTGTAAAAAACTTAATTTAACAAACCAGATTGCTCGCTTTTCTTGTTATGGATGCTACGTAAAGAATCAAGTTTTACTTTGATCGATGCATTAAATAGATTAATTTTGGTTCTATAGTTTGCTAAGTAACATGTGAAGATCACCTAAGATATCTCTGTCTGTAGTGAAGTATACTAGTTAACTAACTATCATGCGAAATCTAAAATAGGAATCAAAATCATAAAAAAATGATAAAACATAAATTTCGGTTTCAGTGGCCCACGACTGCATAAGACATATTTACACTTTTCTCAATGATTTCTCATTCTATAGAGTTGAAACTTTCAGGATAGACTGAGCAATCGATTGGTTATCTGCAGTAAAAATATCAGCCCAAATGATAATACTGAGAGGAAATAATCTAAAAAATGAAGTGTCCAGTTTATTTTGGCCAGAGGGATATATGGGGGGTTACCAACTTAACGGATACCCATGGGAAATAATATTATTTCAGGAAGAAGTATATAATGAATTTTATACCAAATGAAAGCTCGTCAAAAATGGGATTTACTGATACTGAATACTAAGGGTTTTGTAAACTTTGTAATGTCGAACTTATAAAATTTCCAGAAATTTAATACACTAAAAAATGTTAAAAAACTCACATTTTCTATATGGAAGAAAAACACTAGATTTCCCTATGAAATTAGCTTTTCTTACATTATTTCTACTACCTCACTTGTTTCGAAATATATTCAATAGATGCAGCACGGAAAACTGAATCGGATAAGCGTATTTCGAAACATGTGTGGTAGTAGAAATAATGTAAAAAAGCTAATTTCATAGGAAAACCTAGTGTTTTTCTTCCATATAGAAAATGTGAGTTTTTTAACATTTTTTAGTGTATTGAATTTCTCGAAATTTTATAAGTTCGACATTACAAGTTTACAAAAGCCTTACTATTTAGTATCAGTAAATCCCATTTTTGACAAGCTTTCATTTGGTATAAAATTCATTATATACTTCTCCCTGAAATAATATTATTTCCTATGGGGTATCAGTTAAGTTGGTAACCCGCCTATAATGTTCAGTGTGTGTCTGTGTGTCTGTTCCGGGTTAAAGGTGAAAGATTCTAGAAAATTCTAGAATGTTCCAGAACGTTCTAGATCTTTCTGGAAGATTTGTTAAGGATGGGATGGACATATCAAAGGTCAAAGGTCAAGGGTTAATGGTTAAATAAGGCTATAAGAGGAAGGCACCAAGGGCTATTATATGGAGGTACCCATAGGTCCTCAAGGGAGTAAGAGGTAGGTAACAGGGGTCAGGTGATAAGGGGTAAGACTATAAGGGGATCAGGTTATAAGGGGTAAGGCTATAAGGGAGAGAATGCTATAAGGCAGCAAGGCAACAAGGGGATAAAGCTATAAGGGAGTAAGACTATAAAGGAGTAAGGCTATAAGGCGCAAGGTAATAAAGAGGTGGGCTATAAGGGAAAAGCTAAAGCGGGGTAATGGTATTAAGGGATAGACCATAAGGCAGCAAGGCTATAAGGAGGAGAAGGCTATAGGGGCAACGCTACAAGGGAGTAAGGCTGTAAGGGAGTAGGGTTATAAACAGTTACGGCAATAAGGGAGTAATGGTATAAGAGAATAAGGCTATAGGGATATGGCTATAAGGGGGCAAGGTAATAAATGGGCGGAGCTACAAGGGTGGAAGGCTATAAGGCGGTAAGACTATAAGGCAGTAAAGCTATAGGGGAGTAGGGTTGTAAGGGGTAAGGTTATAAAGGCGTGAGGCAATAAGAGAGTAACGCTATTAAGGGGTAAGACTCTAAGAGGGTAAGACAATAAGGAGGTAAGGCTATAAGGGAGGCACACTATAAGGCGGAGACATACTAAGGGAGTTAGACTACAAGCGGTAAGACTATAAGCGCGTAAGGCTACAAGAGCTACAAGATCTACAAGAAACATAAGGCTGTAAGGCTACATGGGCTATTAGTTATATAAGGGTATTAGGCCGTAGGAGTTCTATGCACATAATGTCGAGTGTTTGTGTGTCTGCCACCGAGTGAAACGTTGAAGTTTTGAGGTCGTACACTAAAGAAAAAAATGTCGCCGTGTAGTATGCGCGGGTTCTCGCTAGTCTGTTAATAATGTACACCGGACGAAAAATTGATGTATGTTTTACACCACAGTCGCTCAAGAATGTTCTGTTGTAATTTATTTTCGAGAAATTGCCCTAAAACGTGATTATCTGGTAGACCGGTTTAGATCGCTGTGGACGCGTTTAGATTAGTTTAGACTGGTTTCGACCGATAGACTGGCAGTTTACCGATCTTTCGGTTTTACTAGTATACCGGTTATTTCAAAATCCAGACCAGTACTGGACCGAACTGGACCGATCGGTTACCGTTACCGGTTTCATCTATGACTTCAGTTATACTTCACTGATGCTCTATGAAACTTCACGCTTAGTACAATTTCCAACGAAAAAAGTTGGACTTCAGCTATTTCAAGCACCATTTGAAGTATGAGTGAAGTACCACTGGGTTCAAGTAAGGGGAGGGGGGGGGGGGGGGGTCAGTTACCATTATGTTACCAGTTACTCGGAGCAAGTAACGGAAAATTTGCGATTTTGATTATTTTTGCCAAGAAAGGCCTATTTGTTGAAAATAATGATTTTTTTTTATAAAGTTTGATCAGAGTGTTTCGAGCTAAAAGAATTCGAATCTCAATATGGTTTCTCAAAATTTGTGGGCAAGATTTTTCTGATCATTCTTGACCAAAAAAATCTTATTCACAAACTTTGACAAACTATATTGAGGTTCGGTTTCCTTGACCTCAAAAATCTTTGATCAAACTTTATAAAAAGCAATATTTTCAAAACTTAGACCTTTCTTGAAGAAAAAATGAAAGTTACAAATTTTCGGTTATCCGGGGGTGACGGACATTTCGCACTAAGTCATTCCGAACTCCTGTCATGTGTTCGGGCGTTCGGAAATGATTTTTGTCCTGGATACCTGTCATCACGAATACCTTGTTTTTTAAACTTTTGATTGATTTTGTCATTCCGAACTCCTGCACATCTAATTCCGAACACCCTGTCTTATTTTTCTTATGTCCGGGGATCGTAATGAAAAGATGGTGCGAAATGTCCCATTCCCTTATCCGGTACCTGGTAACATTACTACTCGGTAAGGGTAACTACTCTCATGTTAGTACAAGTGAAGTACCGATGGAGTACAAGCAAAGTATGCTATAATAGAAGCATGGGTGAGAAGCCAGCACTTCACTGTACTTCGCGCATACTTCAAATTGAAGTTGAAGCACTGGAAACCTTGCTTTTTCTCCTTAGTTTCCTTTCCTTAGAGTTCCATTGCCAAGGAACGAGAACCCATCTGACAAATTGTTGTTGTGCGTTTTCGAACGCGCTTATATGCAGCAATGTTCAGACTTCCAAAAAAGAAAATTTCAGAAATTTCGGAAGTTTCAAACAAGTCTGCTCTAAATTATTCGGTGCTCCCAAAAATTATGTAATTTCCGAAATTTCTGAAATTTCCGTAATTCTGTACGGACTGAAATTTCCGAAATTACAGAAATTCCTGAAATTTCTGAAATTTCCAATGTTTTCAAAAACTTTTGATTTGCACTGCTATGTAGTTATCGAGCTGATGGAAATTTTGAAAATTTCAGCAATTTCCTTTTTCGGATATGCGAACATACCTCCATCGGGTTCCAAGTATCTATGAACGAAACCCGAAACTGACACCCCTGCTCAATACTCCAAACCGGAAAATCCAAAACCGCCAAACCCAAAACTGACCCAAAATCGAAATGTTTTGAATTGAATTTGGTATTGTAATGTGTCTTCTCTGTGAGTTCCCATTTGTTTTCTATAAATAATTTTATAATTCATTCGCGTCATCCTGTGCTTGCCAGAGGCATTACACTCATTAAATCTCCTCAATCCCGCAGACCACCTAGACTTCCCCTAGACCAATAATGAGAGTTCCGAATTACTATATCATTTGGCTTACAAGAATTATTTTCTACTTCTTTTGCGTCACAAACTCCCAAATGCCTCAAGCACACGTGCATCTGAATGTTTGAATATCTCAGTTGATATTTCTACTTTGAAAAGGCTGAAATTCAGGTTTCAATGCGTATGATACAATGAAAATGGTGATTTTCAATTTCGAGATTGATCTTTTCAATTTAACATTAATTCTTTTCCAATCTATGATAACTTGAACAATTGTATAAAATATGTTGGAAAGAGCTCGATTATCATAGTTTGGGCTTGGATGCTGTCTGGAATAATAGATCTGATTGCGACATACTGACACACATCGCTGATACAACTTTATTTCAGTCATGGTGCGTGGTGTTCCGAATGGCTACCCGAAGAGCGTCGCGTTGTCACGTCAATCTTGAAGCAATCTCTGCAATCTACTTAGAGAAGAAAAGCAGACATAAGATGCATAATCTCGTTTCAAACGACTGGGAACAATAGGGTCAGTATTGCAACTGGTACCAGGAAACGATCGATCTGGTCTGGTCCAGTCTGGACTCCTTACCAACCGGCCTAAATCTTGTTTCGAGTTTGTGCTTAATTTTTGGTGATTTTTTTGCAAAAATACAGCATAGAAGTGTTGATTTTTGCATGTTAAACAAGTTTTACTGGTGTCTATGAGAAAGTCTACAAAGAAAAATGTAATAGACTGTTTATATTAAGTAAATATTCATGAAAATACACCTCATATATTTTATTCAACCACTTCATTATCAGATTCTATGATAAAAACAAATGGAAGCACCGTTCGTCATTGTAATTTATGGCATATTTCTATTTTGTACGATTCATATTATGTCCTTCCGCCAAAGCTATGTTGTAGAGCTCCACGTGTGTTTCTATTCTACTATCAACATGTAACAAGAGTATGATACTTTCAATCTATTTTATTTCAGGCTATATGATATTAAACCCTAAAAAGTTAATAGCTCCTGACGGTTCAAGTAATAGTGGGACAAAGTAAAGCATTGTTTCTCTATTATCAGACAGTCCTACATGAAACGAACAAAAACCAATACGCCCCAGACATATTTCAATACTAGACTCTGCATAGTTAAAAATTTACAAAATATAACTTTGATCTAGCCTCTAAGTAAGCTGAAGTGTGGAGTCTTTGCTGTTCTCTTTTAGGCAATTTTACTACGTAGTTCGCAGATAATGGCCAGAACGAAAGTCAATATACCAAAAAAAAGTGCCAAGCCGTTTTTGACATCGAAATCCCTGTCAGCAGACTAAACGAACATAAAGAGACAAGTTTTCCACAATTTCTGAAGCCAATTAGGAAGCTAGGATCAAGTTTTTTGTCGCATCGTTCAATATGCATTAATAATAATGTTTCAGAAATGCTCCTTGATGATGAAACAGAAGTCTTAAGTAATTAGTGTAGGGATTCAGTATAAGGTATCACTCATAAAACAAGAAAGGTCAACGATAACTCATGCCGATCTACCAACCGGTCACTCCAATCTGACCGGTTTAGACCGCTACCGGTACCGATCTAGAAAAAACCCTACCGGTTACAACACTGGATAGGGTGTGAGTGTGGATGAAAAGAAGATCGACACCTACACCCACACCTTACAATCGTGCCCCACCCATCTGAGACCCACCCACATTCACACCCCACTCACTCACACTCACATCCACATCCCACACCCACGCTCTAGCAAGATACTAAACTTAAAGATTCCTTCTAAATAGATTGTAATGGGAAATAATGATGACCCATTTCTAAAAGAATTCGAAAAAAAGTGATATCACGAAAACTTGATCGAATTTAGAATTTTCTACGGAGTCATATTTGTCAAAGGTCTCAACTGATAAGAGAGAAATGTGAATCGATCAGTAGTGATTAGTTTGTTTGTGAATAATGCAATAGATATGTTTGAAAGAGAAATGGTATCAACATTATAAATATGAAATCGTAGCGCTTTGATTATATGGCGGACATTTAACGAAAAATCAGGATAAAATCGATAATATAATCCGAAAATCAATTATTAATGTCTTATAACGCCATAATTTTTATAAGATTAAAGTCTAGTTTTTCTGTCTACAAAAGAAGATTCATTTAATTTTAACTTGCTCTAACGACTTTCATCGGTTCATACACTTAAATCCGATTTAAATAAATTTTTTAATAAGCTTACGTTAATCGACTGAAGTTCAAGAATCGATTATAGTTGATTAAAGTAAAATAAAAAAAAAAAAATCTGTCCTTTTAGGCCGAAAAATCAGATGATCATAATAAGATACAAAATTGTTTTTTTTTGTCAAATGCTTGATTTTAATCGAATTTTTCATCAAAAAATTTTTACATGGACTTAGTTCAAATCTAAACTCATATAATAAATTTGAATTTCAGGTTAGTCTCATCAAGCTTCTTCAATTCTTTCGGTAGATTTAATGAAAAAAGTATTTGAACTATAGTATTTGACTTTAAAATTATAGAAAAATGGGATCCATTGTTCGGATGTTCTCAGTCAAACTAGAACAATATATTGTTCAAATCATTAAGAATTCGTTCAGAGAAATCATTGTGCGTTTTTCAATGATCAGACTTCATAGAGATTTCTAGGTTTACAGCAGTAGAATACCGTATGGTGTATTCTTTGCCCTGAATTGACTGTAGAAATTTGTTAAGTGAAACGGACTGCCTTTCCGATTAGAGAAATATAACAAAAAACAAGCTTACCTCTGTTTTTATTGATGTATTGATCGTAATTTCCAACAATAAATATGCATCATCATGATTTATATCACTCTTGTTGTCAAGGAATAAAAACACAAAAAAAACCGATAACCAGCAAGAGTGACAAATTAAGCCTGTTGTTCTTACCATAAACACAGAAAGAAAAGAATTTTGTACATCAATAATCAATACGAAACGTAATAAAAACTTTTTATTGTCTGCTACACGATTAGACTCCTAACGCGTCCACACGCCTTTAAAAAAACTTTGTAAACTGCATCTGCAGGCGTTTAAGACCAATCGATTAGACGTACATTGTTTATTACAATTGCATTTAAAGTTTTCTGAATTATGAAATTCTAGAACGTCTAAATACTGTAAACAAATTAAAGACATGTCTAGATACAAAAGAGAACATAGGACTCTCTGAAAGCACGACAGTGGATAAGATTATTTTCTTGCTCCTAAAATATTTCGGTTTTTTGCATTAAAATCAAGCCATCGACGACTCCTGATGACATTGCAACAATTTATATTGCAATATATCTCAATATGTGAGATGTGGATGTGGTTTTGGGGTGTGTGTAGATTTGGGTGTGGAGTGTGGGTGGGGTTGCAAATCCTCAATTCGCATACATTCCAGACTTGCAACCGGTAGGGGTTTTTTCTTACCGGTACCGGTACCGATAGAAACGGTCAGACCGGTCCGGACCGGCCGGTATACCGGCATCAGTCATTTTTTGCTTTTTTTACTCTATAGGAGTCAAATCTAACCTTCGATTAGCTGTATCTATCTTCTGCACACTACAATAATAATATGAAAGTTCTTTCTTTAGTGGTTTTCACTATTTATTTCTAGAAATCCTTTCGTTTGCGGCATCTCTTATTGAATAGACAACCATATAGAACTATTAATTCTATATTAGCTTTCTGTATTGATTAAGTGCTTGACACATGCAAATATTTTTAATTAACTATGCACTTCAGTGGATTTTACGTCATATTCTCATTGTTATCTGTTATATTTGTCTAAAACATATGCCATAAACAGTAGAAAAATACAAATGAATCTGTGACAATTAGAAAATAAAAAACACTTATTCGATTTCACCTTGATAGCACAAAGTGATATTAACTCTTTGAGTACCATTTTTTAACCGATAAATGTAATCTATTTGAGATTTTATATTTAATATGAGCAATGTGTATTGTATTTATGTCTAGCAAAACTTTCAAAAAATCTTTTAAGTAATTTTTGGCTCATGCCCATACTTTCCCACGGTGATGGCGAAGAGGTGTTTTGGCTATCTCTGTAGGGGAGTACGGGTATGAAAAAAATAAAAACCTAGACCGGCCGGTCTGCCGGTCCGGTTACAACTCTGATACATTCGCACGCTACACACCTATACCCATATCCAAACCTACACCTACATTCAAATCCACACCCACACCCACATCCATACCCTGTTAATTTCGATAGACAAGAATCCATCGTGAAGAATGTAGAAATCCAAAAGTTTTGTTATCAACTATTTGGTTGATAGTTATCGCAAAATATGGTACCAGTGGAAACATACACTAAAGGTTGAAATACTAAAGGAAATCTTGATAAGTTAGGGTGTGAGTGCGGATGAAGAAAAGATATGCACCCACACAAACACCCATATCTACACCCGCTTCACTCTTACATACCACCCGCACCCAGGCCCACACACTCACACTTACACCAGCACCCACATCCACCCACAGCCACCATCACCACGCCTACACGCACACTCACCACCACACCATCACACCCACGCTCACACCCACCCATCCATCCATTCATCCCACATCCACCCATCCATCTACTCGTCCCACACCCACACGGACACTCACACCGTACATTCCACACCACATCCCCAGATTCATATCCGCCCTCACACCCACGACCCTACTGATACCCACTCACACCCCACACCCGCACACTTGTACACTCACATCCACATCCATACCCCACACGCATAACCATATCTACACACGCACCCACACCCATGCCTGCAGCCATATCCACACCCATACACCGATACCCACACCAACAGCCACACTGATACCCACAATCCAGCCAGGACTACATCCTTTTCTAATCGAAACAGGTACCTCAGTTCAAGCCATGTGAAGAGTCATTCTGAGCGAGGACGAAACCCTTCATGGAATATGGAATGATGCATTTTTCGAGTAAAAGGCGAAAGGAAATGTGGTAATAATGGAATAATGATTAAATGATTTGAACCAGAAGAAAGTGCCGGTTTCTCATATGTCGATCCCTTGTGGTACAGTTGCGCAAAATGTGCTTACTGTGACCCAATTGCGTCGCAGTTTTGCGAATAGATAAAAAATTCACATGAGTGACTACTTCCGCTGAGTTTTTTTCGTCGTAGAGTAGTATGTTGACGTTTGATGTAAAAAAAAGAGCTGACAAATGCTTTATCTTACTAAGTTGGAAAAGAAAATGCGTAGAAGATTTTTTTATTGCACTTCCTCTAAAGCAATAAAACCATGTATGAAAGTTCTTCGTGAAAGTGGGTCAATTTGTATATATATAAAGAGCAACAGTCTATACGATTTTATTAAGTCGTCTTACACTAGTGATCAGCAAACAACATTTTTACAATCATATCAGGTAAGAAGATGAATGCATTTCAAAACTGTTATTCACGTATCAGCAGTCTGATATACTATTTTTAGAAGAATTAGATCAAAGAGGAATCAGAGTACCCCACAGTCTGTGCATGATGAAAGAAAGACTGAAATGTATAAAACTGTCATTTCACTGAAAAAGCCCTATCGATACTCAACGAAAAAACCTAAAAAATCATTCTCGTTATTCTGACCTAAGATTTTAATTATAGTTCACGTAGTCACAGATAGGAGTGTCACACTTACTTTTCCGGAAAGCAGTATATTTTTACACTTAATTTATTGTTTTTTTGCGACCACAGACTAAACGTACTAGTGGATCGTATAGATCTCGAGGCGCTCTATAACTTTCGTTTCAAAGAACTGGTTGAAATGTAGCTCCAGAAAAAAGTCATGAGGTCTAAAAGGTGAAAGCATCACTTCCCTAAAAAAGCAAGTGGTGCTCTCACCTTGTAGATTTTATAACTTTTTTCTTGAGCAAAATTTCGATCACTTCCCTAGAACAAAAGTTGCAGAGCACATCGAGATCTATACGATCCACTAGTTTGTTTGTTCTATGGTCGCAAAAAAACAATAAAATCAGTCTAAAAGTATAACACTTCCCAGAAAAGTAAATGCGACACTCCTAGTCACGCATATAAGATTATCCAGAAAATTGCAGCTGCCGATCTAATGTTTTTCTTGAGATATTGAGCTCACAAGTTCCAATAAATAGGCATTAAGCCAGCATACGACCAAAAAATCGATCTCGATATTTCGATTTGAAATTTTAGCCTCAGATTATGGCAACCGGAATAAGATTCCTCGAAAAATTTTAGGTTACCATCTCATGTCTCTGCTGAGATATTCATGTAATAGATTTTAATGAACAAGCATCTTTCCTCTAACGAGGAAGGTATCCAAGTATGATGCACCGTTTTGAATCGAATATATACCAGTTTGTAGAGCTCGATGAGGCTAGAAAAAGACTAATAAGGTTCGTCTCTATACCTTGTACTTCATGAGTTTGGGGCGTTTTACTGCATTTTCAACATATGCTAAGGCTTATAAGAAGAAATCGAATTAGAAGATTTTGACCTGAAACTTTGGCCACAGATAGTTCTCATAGCCATTAGAATGTCCTAAAAATTTCAGCTCAAAAGAATGCTTCCTTCTTGAGATATTGGATGATAAAGACACTCGATTTTCTGCCTTTGCTTGTGAAATATGACCAGTAGTGATGCACCAGTTCCAATTCCAATCAATTCCAATTCTTAGAATTGGTTGGAATTGGTAGGAATTGGAATTGGTAGGAATTGGAATTGATCGGAATTGGAATTGATCGGAATTGGAATTGATCGGAATTGGAATTGGAATTGTAGGAATTGGAATTGGTTAGAATTGGCTTGAGTCACCTAAAAATCTTATGGAATCCCAGGAATTTGTGTGGAATTGGTCTGAAACTGGCTAGACTTGACTTGAGCTGGCTATAATTCGTATGAAGTCGTAAGAATTGGTATAGAATTGGCCTCAAATTGGCTCGAATTGAACGGTATTGCCTACAATTCGTATGGAATCCTAGGAATTGGTCTAAAACTTGCTCGGATTGGCTTCAGCTTGCTAGCATTCTTATGGAATCGTAGAAATTGTACACGATTCGGCCGAATTCGAATCAGTTTCAGACCAATTCCTAGGATTCCATACGAATTATAGACAATACCATTCAGTTCGAGCCAATTTCAGGCCAATTCTATACCAATTCTTACGATTCCACACGAATTATAGCCAGCTCAAGCCAAGTCTAGCCAGTTTCAGACCAATTCCACACAAATTCCTGGGATTCCATAAGGTTTTTAGATGACTCAAGCCAATTCTAACCAACTCCAATTCCTACAATTCCAAGTCCAATTCCGCTCAATTCCAATTCCAATTCCTACCAATTCCGTCAATTCCAAGCCAAGAATTGGAATTGGAATTGGTGCATCCTTATATGACCATATTTCAGATGTTCAGTATCTCAAGAAGGAAATATTCTTTTGAGCTGGAATTTTTAGGACATTCTAATGGCTATGAGAGCTATCTGTATGCAAAGTTTCAGGTCAAAATCTTCTAATTCGATTTCTTCTTATAAGCCTTAGCATAGGTCGAAAATGCAGTAAAACACCCCAAACTCATGAAGTACAAGGTATGGAGACGAATACTTTTAGGCCTTTTCTAGTCTCATCGAGCTCTACAAACTGGTATATATCCAATTCAATATGGCACGTCACACTTGGACACCTTCCCTTGTCAGTACATAAATGAAAATATTTATCATGAAGCAATTGAGGAAATATTCTCAACTGTTTATCTGCTTTTGCGTCGAAATTATGTACAATCTCTTTTGAGTCGAAACTACGTGCATCATGCAGACCTTCATGGGCTATAACTGTTCTGAAAAGAGTGTATTCCAATGGAGAGGTTGTCGTGGCAAAATCTCGAAAAAAATGTCAAAATGTGAAGTGTTGAAAGATCAAAATTTAGAAAGACTAAAATCTCAAAAATGCAAAATTTCGAAATTTTAATGTTGCATTAATCAACTATTATATTTATTGTTCGTTTTCAAAGTGCGATAGAGAATGAGACAGCAACGATAGAAATCATTTGAGTTTCTTTGCAACGAGCAATGAAAATCCATCATCATACACGTCGAAATTGATATTCATGTTTTGGAAACGCTTGACTAAACAAGACTTCATTAACTTCAAGATTGAATGAAACAAAAACATATATGTTGATTTATGAATTTTTACTTGGATGTCACTCATATGATCATTATTTATAGGCTATAAATCTTTTCTTCATTAAAATCCAAATCAACATGGTTTTACCTTTTTCCATACAGATATGATCAGATTAAAGAGGATTTCTCTTGTGCTGAATTTTCTTCTTATATTTTAACATCTTCTTTTTATAATCAAAAAGATAAAAATAGAAATCTCTTGCTCTTTCTTCCACCCTTCTCTCGTTCCTCTCCACCATTTTCTATATATAAGCGCTAGTTGTATTCACTGTTATCCTTTATTCCAATAGGAGAAATTATGCTTTTATATTTGTTCGATAACAAAGTTTGACTTTCTCTAATAAGAAGACACAGCATCTTTGTTGATCAGTAACGACATCCTCATCATCATTATGTTATACTAGTGTAAAAGCATGAGAATCTATTGTAAATAACGAACTGTTTCTGAATTTTTCATTAGTTAGATCTTTGAAAACAAAACTCACTTTTACTTCAGTATGAAACGGGTTCTTCATTTACCTAGAACTAGGGGTGGGCCATTTACATTAATTTAAAATTAAGTTAAAAGTTATCACTTAACACTTAATATTAAGTGTTAAGTTTTTGTGCTTAACACTTAATCACTTAATATTAAGTGTTAAGTGGTTCACTTAA
>CAJNOP010001275.1:18289-39011 GCA_905250075.1 Rotaria sp. Silwood1
TTAAGTGAACCACTTAACACTTAATATTAAGTGATTAAGTGTTAAGCCCAAAAACTTAATTTTAATATTAAGTGTTAAGTGAGTCACTTAATTAAGTTTTTTAATTAAGTCGCTTTAAAAAAAATGTGCCACCCCTACCTAGAACTAATATATACTCATTCTAATCTCCATCTAAAAATGAAGTCTATGAAATGTTATTATTATAACAGCAACAGAAAAAGAAAATATTTGAAAGAATAATGAATTTATGTCTATATTGTTCTTATTTACAAAATTAATCATGAATCCAATCAGATAGATCCGATTAACCAAATATATTTCACACTAACATTTGTTTTACCATGAATATAATACAGTGTGTTTGTTTTCAGAATATAATATACATCAATAAAAGAAAACACATTTTAATCAATCAGATTAGGATGTTCAAAATAATCATTATCTTTATTCTTATTGTTTCATTGGTTTGCATAAATGCTAGTTGGTTTCCAGAACAAGTTTCTGCTAAAGGGAAGTGTGGGGGAGGATGTGTAAGTTCATCGCAATGTGCATCTTGGGCTGGCAATATGGATTGTCGCTGTAGCTGGTTTTCATGTAAACAGTATTGAGAATACTTTCGTAATATCAACTGAAATTTATCGGACAAAATCAAATTTTCATGTATTTCAGCATCTTTATTTTTAGTGTGTGTTTGATTTTGAATAAATAATGAGAGAAAAGCGTTTATGGCTCATTTCTCATATTGTGAAATCGTAGAAAAACAAACTATGAGCAAAACTGGTTTTGTTTTCTTGAAAATTTAGAAGAGTTGTTTCGTACTGTGCAAGCTTACCGAGCTGAAATCACATTAACTAGAAAGGATCTAGTTTCACTTTAAATACTGCTTTCAAGCACACAAGTTCTACACTATAATGATCTATTTTCCAGAAAAGGATCCTTTTTACTTTAAATCTTGGCACAGACTAAATGAGAAAAATTCTTTTTCTATTTAACATTTAAAAGCAGTTCTAAAATTTTAGTCTTCAAAAGCCATATCTTATCAGCCTTGATTGCTTAAATCACATTATTTTAACTCAAATAGCTTAAAGGATTCAAATCGCTGTTCGCTGAACAACGATTCTGCCGATGAAGCGGAGAAAATTCTCTAAGAACCAGCCAAATAATTAGTGTGAGATTTCACTCTATTATGTTGGATGATGCAATTATTACCTATGTAATCATTAAACGCATTTTAGACGCAATTAGATGCGTTTTTGGTTAGAAATTTCGGCATTCTGACGCGTTTTCGTATCGAAGCATGAAGAAAACGCATCTAGATGCACCGATCCAAGGGGGAAAAAACATACTTCTGTACTTCTAAAGTACAAAGAAGCACAGAAGTACCGAGAAATATAAAGAAGTATCAAGAAGTACTGAGAAGTGTCAGCAAGTATTGAGAAGTATTAAGAAATATCCAGAGTATTCGGAAGTATCAAGAAGTGCGGGGAAGTATCGAGAAGTATAGGAAAGTACCAAGACCTATAGAAATGTTTAGTGTGTGTGTGGGGGGGGGGGGGGGGGGGGGGTAGGTGTAGATGTGGTTTCTGTTTTTGTTCGCCTACACCCAACACCCACACCCGCACCCTGTGGTGGTTATTGCGATACTATAAGACACTTTGATTCGAACTGTTTTCCAGCTGCTAGTAGCTGAGATGTCGTGAAGAGGAAGAGAAAAGAAAGAAAAAACCATGAAAGCAGTGTCTATTTCACGTTTAACCCTTTCCGGCCGGGTCCTAGAAGCAGTAAAGGAAAAAATTCTTTTGCCACATATTTTTTTATGATTGAACTATGGAGATAACCAGGTTTCAATACGGCGAGCGGACGTATGAGATATAAGCAGATACCATGATGTTGCCTTTTAGCAACATCCGGCCGAAAATGGGTCAAAATTTTCAGAAGAGATGGTTATGTTTCTATAGCCTAAACGCACTTTTTACATAATTAGATTTGTCAGCAAGATCAGTTTGAGCCAAGAATGTTCAAAGACTATTCATAGCTCTAGTGCAAAAACTCAACACACTAACACCTAGGCTCAACAACAGTTGTGAGAAAACCGATATCGATTTTAAAATATAATAGAGTTGCTTGCCGGTTGAGTAAGCTGAGAACGACTGGATGAGAATAGTTACGGTTTTTCTGTTGAAAAGTAGACACTGGGGCACGTGTTTTTCTAAGAAAGCTAGTTCTAAACTGATTTCGGAGCTGTTTACTGGACTGAAGAACATGTTGAGAAAATGGCATTTTTAAAACCAATAAGGAGAGTTTTCAATTTGAAGTAGCTCGAAATGAAAATTTGAAATAGGTTTTTGACCCTTCTGAATCAAATGGGACGAATAGTTGGTTGATCCGAATCTCGTTTTTGTGCATTTTCAAGATGTAGAGGTCCCAATGAGTATCTGGATGACATGAATATGATCTAAATCGACATGACATTCATTGAATTCATCGCAATCATTGAAATCGTGATTGTTTTAATGCAGCCCATTTATTTCTTGATGTTCTTCGAGAAAAAAGGTTCAATTGACTGCAGGATTTCACATCAGCGTCGATGAGGTGGGGCTATAGCGTGCTATGGAACGTTCAAGGCGAGCAGTTGATGATGCCATTCGCCTAGGAAGGTCGAAAACCTATTCCAAATTTTTATTTCATGTCATTTTGAACCATTTTTGGGATTATTCAGATGCCAATCAGGACCTCTACGTCTTGAAAATGCATTAAAGAGAGATTCGGATCAATGAACTACTCATTCCATTCGATTCAGAAGGGTCAAAACTTATTTCAAATTTTCATTTCGAGCTACTTCAAATTGAAAACTCACCTTATTGGTTTTAAAAATGTCATTTTCTCGACATATTTTTCAGCCCAGTAACCAGCTCTGAAACCCATTCAGAACTAGCTTTCTTAGAAAAAGACATGCATCAGTGTCCTCTTTTCAACAAAAAAAGGCGGCTATTTTCACCCACTCGTTCTCGACTTATTCAACGCACAGGCAACTGTATTATAAACTTCCTCCACAATAGAAGGCCCTTCTATATAACAGGAGGCCAACAATTGCCCGACACAGCCAACATTGAGGAGTGCCGCATCCTTTTTGGGACAACTTGAGACTTTTATCCAGCAGAACGCAAGAGAAAATTTTTGGTTGTACTGGGAACAAACGAAAATTTTCCAAGATTGGGGACTTTTTATACCCCCGACACTCCCCGTCGGGTCACCACTGACAGAGGCTTCCATGATTAGAAGGCCTCTGGAAACGTTTTTTGGCAGGAAACATGTGTATTTTGCCAGGGATTTGAGCCAAATTTGGATCAGACGTGACCCGCCATAATATAAGGCTCGGGGCTTTTTATTGTGGAGGGGATTTATTTCGAATCCAATAGATTAGTAAATTGTGACTCATGCTGGAGATGTGATATTTTTCTTCTAACAATGTAAAAGCAAGATACTCTGAGAATACAAACTGGGTTTCGGAAGATGCAACATATCCTGTTAATGTTAGCATTAAAGATTCGTGATACTTTCCCAAACTTTTGACCCATTTCGGCCGGATGTTGCCAAAAGGCAACATTCTTGTTTTTTTTGTACCAATTATTACTGAAACATTGTTGTTAATAGTGACACAGATTGCTAATCTATCAAGGAAAATTTTATGGTAGATGGCTCCACAACTGAACGTTATTAGATGTTCAAAACAGTGGTTTTTATGGTTATATTGATTTTTCAAGGTGTTCAGTTTTTATGAAACTATATTGAGCAAGCACTATGTGTGGATCTTGAGTGAAAGATGAATAAACTGCAACATGTTTGCCCTTAATTATCATGGGTATACGATTGATATTTAACATGAGTTTGAAAGAGTTCTTGATGAAACAGTCTCTCAATGTTGCCATTTGGCAACATCCGGCCGGAAAGGGTTAATTCCAATTGAAAAGGATTAAAAAAGAACCCTCGTAACAAATATAGATGAAACGAAAGCAGCATGTCGCAAACAAAAGAACGAAAAGTATTACCGTTCATCATTGTTATCAGATCCTAAGAGCGGATCCAAAATAAAACCATTCAAACCGCAATGGGGTCGTTCCTGAGACGTTAGAACCAGAACCACTCAGTCCGATAAACAACGAAAAAAACGCAGTAAAGCTTTTGAACGAATATATATTCGTTCGAGATTTGTAACACGTTATGAACGCGTAAAAGTGTGTGCTTTGCGCGATTTCATTTTCGTTTAAGATGTTTAACATCTTTGATTTCTGAGCTAAGTGAATTGTTAGAGAAGACAGACATACTCTGAAGATTTAGGTCACTTGAAAGATAATTTTGACTTTTTTTATTTGCCGAATATTCAAAGTTAAACCGGCATCGAGGGTATATATTTATAGAATAACATCTAAGTGATCATCTGAAATTGATTGCACTCAATTCATATCATTGGTACGAAAGTGCGTTACTGGAAAACATATATTAAATATTAAGACAATTTTATCAGATGTATCTTTTTCTCTTTTTCATTATATTTTTATCATTAAACATATAAGAAACCATGTCTAAACCTAGTTCATCATTAAACTCAGTAAAATATGTTTGATAAAACTATTTTAATATATAATATGTTTCACAGTAACGTACTTTCTTACAAATGATATCAGTTGAATGCAATCAATATTGGATGGCAGCTTAGATGTTATTCGTAAAAAATATATTCTCAAAGTCTGTCCAATTTTGAATATTGGAAAAAACAAAAAAAAATTAAATAGACCGAAAACTTATACAATACTCTTTATATATAACCGATACTTATTAATATCTAACTAATTTTATTCTCTTCTTCCTCATCTCGGTTATTATAAACAGAAAAAATTAAAAAAATTGACAACTCTGTTTTGCTCTAGGTAATCGAAAGAGAGAAAGAATACTAATATTATTGGTAACGCTCGATCGCTCCAAATATAATTGGTTTGCCTACGTTAGACTCAAAACTCTTAATAGAAACACTAAAGATTTAAAGGCTAACCTATGTCCACTCACTCGTTTGAGGATATTGATCGATCAACTAAATGTTGAAAAAACTTAAATTAAAATAAAAATAAATCATCATGTGATTTTTTTTAATTTAGATTATTATTAATTTGTTTTTCAATTTCAACTGTTTTTCCAGCTCAAAATAATGTTTTCAAATGTCGATGATCAAAAAATTTTTTGAAAGAGATAAATTCTGAATTAATTTTATTTGGCCATATTTTAGTAATTTTAGATTTTATGATAAATATTTTTTTATCCATATCAAAACTTGATCGTATAGTTCAATTGATTAAACGATGGGTAAGTTATATATTGTATGCATGTTCAAATCTAACCATCTGCCTCATATTTCTATTATTTAGACTAGTCCGAACTACACCACTACATAAGACTACAATCTGTTAGATGCAGCGTCGCGGACGCTCTTCCTTTTTTCGATTTAAAATCTATTTTGGACGAGCATCCGGACGGCACAACATGTCTAGTTTTTTTTGCAAAAAAAGACTGAGCATAACAAACAGAATGATGCCAGTCAGTTACCTAGTCAAGATGGAGGCTAAATACTGCAAAAGATTTCGAACTAGTCAGGTACTAGGACTTTTTGAGAAAAAGACTAGACGTGAAGGATAGTCACGACTGGGAAAAACGACCAGTCTTTTTACTCACTCTTTGTTCGCCTGGAACAGAACCTTTTACTGTATCATCGAGATACCGCTGGTTCCGTAGAAATAAAATACGAAATTCTTTTGTTTCGGGCGGAACAATCCAAGAATCGCTACAAATCGTACAGAACCATTTGTTATTCAACCAAGCCATACAGAGCTCCGTCAGGAAAATGCGAAATCTTTTTTCATCCAATCGAGTAAGAATGGTTTCGTGTGAAAAGTACCGAACTCTTTCTGATTTTTCTGAACCTACAAATAGTTTCGTAGCAAAGATATCAAATCTGTCGAACTTCTCTAAACCTAAAAAGGTTTGGTACAGAAATTGCGAAACGATTTTTATTACGAAACCTAGGAAAGTTCCAGATAAAAATGCGAAACTTTTAAGCTCTAATAATATATCTATTTTTTAGAGTGTAAGCATCGATATGTAACAGAACCTCTCCTGAATTTGTCAATATTAAAATATATATACAACTTCAAAAGATTGCCATTTCAATTGATCTTACAGAAAAAAATGTGTGTTACAATTATTGAATGTGTACTTCTTCCGTTAATAAGCGGTGGCTAGAGCAGTTCGATCAACTGATCGATAGTGAATACGACACTTATAGCATTAAAAAGGCGCAGAAAATGATGTAGAAATGGCGAAAAGAGTATTGGTGAGAAATAGGGTGGCACTTTATCTTTACCTTATCAAGTAAAGTAGAGTTGCTTTACTTTACTATGTAAAGTAAAGTTGGATTACTTTACTTTACCTTATCAAGTAAAGTAGATTAACTTTACTTTATTGAGTAAAGTAAAGTTAATCTACTTTACCCGAAAAGTAAAGTAAAGTGAAATATATCTAACTTTACCATACAAGTAAGATGAAGCAAGAATCGAAATGGGCCATACTTTTGTGGCCCGGCCCGGCCCGGAAACTATTTAGGCCCGCCCGGCCCAACTCAGCTTTTGTTCAGCCCGGTCCGGACTCGAATGAAACTTTTTTTTTATACATTTGTTTCCTCAATAAAACGTATACATTACTACAGTGGTTGTTTATGTACTGGGGAGCAAATATCCGGCCTTATTCTAAGGTTAATTAGCTTAAACTCTGGAACTAAAAACAAAATTAATATGCAAGAAATTGAGTTGCTTCTTAAGTAAAACAAACAAAAGTATTCAAGCTTCTAGAACTCCATAATACTCATGCTACCTAGTAAGATATCCTCTATGGTACCATGTCTTAAATGAGTTACACTCATAGAAAATTTACTGCATTTCTCAGTGAAGATGTTTCTTTTTCAATTTCAACCATACAATGAGCTAGCTAGTGATGAAAAGTAATTTGTAAACAAGAAAAATCTTATTGATAGCTAAATTTGGAAGATGAACCTCCCAATTTAATCGTTTAGAACTTTTCGATCCGCTAATAGACTATGTTCTACTGCGCTCTAACTTAGAACATCAATAATATCGTGAGATCAATTTTTCATAGAACCCTGCAAAAAATCCATAGAACTGTCCTTTTTTTAAGAAAATGGTAAATTTGCTATGAATTCACTGCTTAATCAAAAGTGAAGCATTAGATAAAGTGTTATTTAAAGCTCCTATGCTCGGTGGTGGCTTATTTTCGGCGGATTTTTCTGCGAATCATTTCCGCTCGTCAGTTAACACCATTTTTGCAACGTAGAACTTCAGTACTAGACGAGAAATATGACTGGGATAGGCTATTATTTGAGTGGATTGTGTTGATCATATCTCCCAGAGACTTCAAAAAACAAGTAACACTCGTCGTTACGACTCGCTTGGCCCTCGACTGAATCCCGTCCATTCACTACCTATCATTACCTTCTAGATTTCGTTGTGAAAACTATTGTTATATACACATATATATATGAAAAAAACCGTATACTATTGTAAGAGACGACCACTTTCTAAAAACATTTCGCTTTTCAATTTTCTCCTAGGATTTTCCAAATTTAACCGTAAGAGGCAGCTCACAGTTAGTCGCCGGTGTCAATACGAGCCACCACTCGCGACTGCTCGCTTTCATATATGACACCGGTATGGTTTTAAACAGTCCTTCACTTTCTTCTTAATCCTTTCGCTCTGTGATTTTTTGACAAATTGTTAATGTTCCTAATCTTTGCACACAGTTACATACATTTCATTCGCATTTTTCTGCAAGACCTTCTTCCATCTAAAGCTACAATGTCAGCCCTTTGTCTGTCATTATCGCTATTCTTGGTTCGTAACTCCTTATTCCAGTTCATTTATCGAGGATCAAAACTCATATTACCGCACTGAGTTTTTCGCAGTTTTCAGACACTTTCAACCGGTGAGATTCGATCAATGAGCAATGTTATATGAATTTCGCCGGGCCGAGGTGTACCTTCGGCGAACCCGCCAGATCAGCGGCTAGTCGTTCGTCGGCGTCCCTTTGGGGCGCCACTCATGGCTAGCCGGTTCCATGTTCAAACCAACATTCCCAGTAAATCACACTCTTTTCTTCGCATTCTAGTCGGGTCACGTTTGGCTTACTGTGAAACATTGTTGTATTTATAACAAAAAAATTCTAGGTGAGAAGTTCCAAAAACCATAGTTTCTAGTAACCTGTTCCTTACAGGTTTAATTGCCAGAGCTTTTGAAAAATCGATGTTCTACAAGACATACCTACCTGTGAACAAAGGAGAAAGCAAACATCTAGACCGCTATAAGTACCGACTTCTCCCAGTCTTGCAACAATTGATTGCAGCAGAGCCGTGCAATAAAAAAATCTGATTAACTCAGTTTCCAGCTGAAAAAAAACTGGTTGAACAAAGCGGAATCGCGAAAATGCTTCACTCACACAAACCTCAGCTTGATAAAAATCTCATTGGGCAAGAGCGAGAGTGTGAGAAAATTTCATTGCTGAAGCTCTTGCGCAAAAACCTTATTGGACAAGACTCGGTCAGCGAAAACATATGATTCACTTGACTTCCTGCCTGTAAAAATCTGATTGGTCGCAAGCTCAATGTCGAAAGCGCCTGATTGGCTGGATTTTTGGCATGAAAAAATCCTATTGGCTGGAAGCCCAATATCGAAAATCCGTGATTGGCTGAATCTTTGGCATAAGAAAATCCTATTGGCTGAAAGCCCAATATCGAAAATCCGTGATTGGCTGAATTTTTGGCATGAAAAACATCCTATTGGCTGAAAGCCTGATATCGGAAACCCCTGATTGGCTGGATTTTTGGCATGAAAAAACCCTATTGGCTGAATGCCCAATATCGAAAATCCCGGATTGGTTGAATTCCCAGCCTCAAAGAATCTGATTGATGGAAAGCTCGCTATCAAAAATCTCTCATTGGCTGCCTATCCAGGCTGGAAGAATCTGATTGGTCGAAAGTCCGATATGGAAAACAGCTGATTGGCTGAAACTATTGGCTGAGAAATACCTGATTGGTCGAAAGCCTTAAATCGAAAATTTCCTTAAGGGGATGTTTTTTTGACCTCGATGTTCTTTTGACCTTGACAGCCACATACATACATACAAACTTTTTTTTCATATGACCCTCCCTACAGTCGAGGGAAAAAGTACGTAAAACCCCGCATTGTTGGTGATGAAACGGACATTAATTTTGACGTACTTCAAATTCATCGGTTGCAAGCAAGATTTCAACGAAAGAAATGTAACCACTGGGATTTTGAATCAAGATAACAGGCTTTGATTGATGAAAATGGTCGTTTTAATAAATGAACTTGAAAATACACCAAAATGAGTTTTCATTTCATCATTTAAAATGGGATTTATTTATTTTCCAAATCACTGGATTGAAGCTTATAATGGAAGGTCGGAAACTGATGAGCAGTAAGGCTGACCTTGTTCGGGTGAAATGGTCACTCTTATCGAGAAACTAACGTATTTAAAATATGAGCTGCTGATGGCGTACCTAAGCAGAGATATTCAATTTTTAAGTTATGCCCAATTTGGTATTGGATCAAAGGTTAAAGGTCAAAGGTCAAAGGTCTAATAATAGCAATAAAGATCAGCGGCTGATGAATGGCTCAAGTTTCCACTATACAACTCTTCATACAACAATCCAATGAATGAATCCTCCGCTCTCTGAATACCAAAGAGTGAGAAGCTTGAACCATTCATCAGCCACTGATCTTTATTGCTATTATTAGACCTTAGACCTTTGACCTTTAACCTTTGACCCAGTACCAAATTGGGCATAACTTAAAAATTGAATATCTCTGCTTAGGTACGCCATCAGCAGCTCATATTTTAAATACGTTAGTTTCTCGATAAGAGTGACCATTTCACCCGAACAAGGTCAGCCTTACTGCTCATCAGTTCCCGACCTTCCATTGTTAGATACTTTTTCTATCATAAAACATTCATAATAATTTCAAGTTCTTAAAGTGAGCATGTAGTTTACTAAAAAGTTGAAAAAAAAACAATAAAAGTGTCGAGCCGACTCGGCACGACAAAAAAGCATGGGCAGTTCGGTCCAATGGGCTTGACACCAGCGTTTCTAATGGCAGGTGTACCCAGCAGAAGTAAAATGTACGGGACACCTGCGATTACAAAAATACACGCTGCGGTACACTTGCTTAAAAAATTAGAGTGTACAAGGTACACTTTGCCAAGTGAATATACACTTTGTTTTTTTTAGATATTGAGAAGTATTTTTATTCTTACATATTTACTCTAAAGTGATCGATAATAGGTGCATCTTTTAGTCCTCTCTGTGATTTGAGCAATATGATTGGCTTTTTTTCTCTTCATTTCATTCCTATATCGATATCAAGCATTCCAATTTCAATGTTAATTTTCGACGAGTCTAGTCAAATTTATCGTTCATTTTTCTTTATCTTAAAAAGAATTTTAATATATTTTTGTAATTTCAGATTTCATATGAACAAATTATGAGTAATAGTAATGTACAACTGAAACTGAACGATATATGGAAAAACATACAGTCACCCTCAGTTCAGATCATATCGATATGCATATTGACAGTGATGAAAATGAAATATAATAGAGTTGCTTATTGCGAACATTGTATATTACATAGTAATCTATATTAAAATTTGATGTTGATTTCTTATTCCAGTTTTCTATATTTACAGTTTATGTATTTATGAAACTATCAAATGTAAATTGTACTTGTTTATCTATTATTTGTTTGTTTAAAATTGATGTATTACTTTATAAAAGGAAAACAAAATGAACTTGATTTATTTTTCATGTTTTTCTAGTAAATGAACCTTTGATTGAGTACATTTTGTACACTTACCATTTAAAAATAAAGTGTACACATACATTTTGTTTTAAGAAAATAGAGTGTACAGTACATTGTATTTTAGATTTCCATTAGAAACGCTGCTTGACACCTCGGTCCGTCCAGCCCGACAAAAAAGTTTCATTGGGCCGGGTCAAGTGGCTCGTTTCGAGCCCTGAGATGAAGTAAACTAACATAAAGTAAAACATGTAGTTGATGATTATTGATTTATCAGTTCGTTATTACATGTTAATCACATTCCAATAGTCAAAAGTTGCGTCGAATTATAGACCGAAGGCCTCGACAAATCTGAATCTAATTTTATTACTTTGAGAGTCAGTATGGAACTCTGAGTATTTTTCATAATTTTATTTCCTATTTTTGTCACAACCCACCTTTTCACACCCGGGCTCCCTCTCAGGTATCGAAAAAAAAATTTGTCATTGTTCGATTACAAGTCTTTATATTTCAATAGTATCAAATGCGCTGATTACAAATATCGCATTTGTTTTCACAAGTACTAGGGTAATAAGAAAAGTCGGAAGCACTCGTTAACAATATTAAAAACTAGCTTTGAACCAGAAGTTTCATTAATATACAGTTCTATTTCATCGAAAATACCAAGAACGAGCATTACGGCGACCAGAAACAGCCATATACTGCCGTATACGGCACAATACGCCGATCGTATACGACCGTAATCGCAGCGGGACACGGCACATATGACAACGCGCACGGCTGTATACGGCACCGTTCACGAACGTTATACAATTGTACACGGCCGTAAACGGACCTAAACTCATCGTACACGACTCAACGAGTCTCAATGAGTCTTTTTCTGTGATTTAAAAAAGGTCTCAATGAGTCTTCTTCTATGATTTAAAAAAGGTCTCAATGAGTCTCAATCAGTCTTCACAGAAAAAGACTCATTGAGACTCATTGAGATCTTTTTTAAATCAGAGAAAACGACTGATTGAGACTCCTTGAGACTTTTTTTAATTCACAGAAAAATACTGATTGAGACTTCTTGAGACTTTTTTTAAATCACAGAAAAAGACTGATTGAGACTTCTTTTACATCACCGAAAAAGAGTGATTGAGACTTTTTTTACATCACCGAAAAAGACTCATTGAGACTTATTGAGGCTTTTTTTATATCACAGAAAAAGGCTGATTGACACTTATTGAGAGTTTTTTTTAAATCAGAGAAAAAGACTGATTGAAACTTATTGAGACTTCTTTTTAATCACAATGAAAGACTCATTCAGGCGCATTGAGAACTTTTTTTTTGAGATCACAGAAAATGACTGATTGACACCTATTGAACCTTTTTTGAATCAGAGAAAATGATTTTTTGAGACTTTCTGAGGCTACTCTGAGCTTCAGAAACGTCTGAAAAAGTGTGAAAAAGGTTTTTTCTGTAAGTGAAAGCGGTCTGAGAAAGTCTTTTTTAATGGTTGAGAAAGTCTCAATAAGTCTTTTTCTGTGGTTGGAAAAAGTCTCAAACAGTCTGAATGAGTTTGTTTCTTTGTTTCAAAAAAATCCAAAAAAATCTCTGAGAGTCAGTTTGTGTGTTTGAAAGCAGTCTGGAAAATTCTCAACGAGTCTTTGTGTTCGATTCAGAAAGTCTCAAAAAGTGTTTTTCTTTGGTTGAAATACTCTGAGAAAGTTTGAAATACTCATTGTCTCTGGTGGCAAGTGGTCTGACGATAACTCGATCGGCACGGGAATAAGAGCTATTCATGCGAGAAAAAAAGATGTTTTGGTTGGCTTTGGAGACCATTACCGCTGCTCGAAACGCCACATTGAAATGGCAAAAAGTGGGAAAATCTGCCGATTCTAAGGACATTGAGGCTTGTTTATAGCTTTCCCTCGCGACAGAGCTTCTGATGACAGTGCAAAAAAGTTGTAAGAAGATTGGGTAGTGGAGGTTGTGTAAGTTTGTGAGGATTTTGGGGTCCTCCTAAAGATAGGGAATAGTAACGAAAGATTCTCCTTTAGGTATGTGAATATTTCTATTGTGAGATTTCATAGCGGGGAAGAATTTTGAATATAGGTCAGATTCAGGCTTTTTCGAAGTTTTTGGAAGATGTGTTTGAGAACAGGAAACCTGTAAAAGAGTATGTGCAAAGACCATAAACACCTTTTTTGGTTTATAAGGTGGATTGCATTCTAATCCGTGGCTACACTTCGGGATATTCTCTAAGGAACGGTGCTTCGTTAAAAGCATAGGTGGCAGGCATACCAGTTTCCGTTTAACATATAGCATTGTGGAAAAGTTCTTTAAATATATATGAAACTCAACAAGGGCCATTACTTACTGAGCATATAGGAACGCAATGAAAATAGCTATTTCAACGACTGCTCTTCAGAACAAGAATCGACTGATCAACGTCTTTTTTCGTAGTTCCTTCTATACTACAATACCGGAAGTCTTACCGTGCGGCTCTATATATGAAGAGAAGCGAGACTCAACAGGATCAAAACAGACTCTTTTGATCAAATAATACTACTCAAAACTCCATTGTTCATACCTGTTACCCATACGTGAATCTCAATTCAAATGTCCACGAGCACGTGATGCAGTCCTTTATATAGAAAGGGGCTAGACTAAAAAAGACTACTAAAAGACACTTTTTAGATAAAATCATCCTCCGAAAAAAGCAATTGCTTCCCTTTATTATTATTACTCCTCCTTATTACTCCTACCTGTCTGTCACGTGAAATGGCCACGAGCAGGTGGTGCATCCCTGTATACAATAGAGAGTGAAACAGAAAAAGACTCTTCTTTCATCAAATAACACTCCCAAAAAATCTATTGTTTCTACCACTTATGCATACCTAACTCTCAATTCAAATGACCACAAGCACGTGGCGCAGCCCTTTATACAGTAGGGATTGAGCAGGAAAAAGACTA
This sequence comes from Rotaria sp. Silwood1, assembly GCA_905250075.1. Classification (NCBI taxonomy): domain Eukaryota; kingdom Metazoa; phylum Rotifera; class Eurotatoria; order Philodinida; family Philodinidae; genus Rotaria; species Rotaria sp. Silwood1. The sequence goes on from CAJNOP010001275.1 coordinate 32,181, forward strand.
AAAAATAGTCTTTTTTCATCAAATAATACTGAAAAAGAATCTATTGTTCATACTACTTACTGATACCTAACTCTCAAATGAAATAACCACAAGAACGTGGTGCAACCCTTTATATAGTGTTAGCGTTCGTCATGACTCACACGAACGGTAAACGATGATATAGATGCACCTTCTAGTCTAATTGACAAAGGACATCTGCCTGGCGTCTTCATCAATTATCAGGTTTCTCTTTTGGCGTGTATATAATGATGATGTCAGCATCCGAAACTATCGTAGGCTATATGAAAGTCTTAAATAAATCCGAACTATCTAACAGTGACAAATCTAACGTCAAAACTGCTTACCGTACTTTCGAATATATGTATAATAATAATAAATGCGCATATATAAATCCAATTTCGTCCTTATTGATGAATATCAATAATGACACATATATATATAATGTTGAAAACCATCTTGATCACTAAAAATAATAGTAAACCATAATAATAGCAAAATAATAATAACAACCAACGATAACAAGACAAAAACACCAATCACCCGAATCACGATAATAAAACCAGATCATAAAGAGAATATGAAAACAAAAAAAACCGTCATATAAAACTACCATGATGCAATATGAAATAGATCATCATGATCTCACGATGATCAATGGAACATATACATACAGGAGACGAAAGAAAAATCCATATTGGTATAAAGAAAAACCCACAGCATATAAGTTAGCGTGATAATGAGACATACGTTCATCCTAATATACAGTACGGAGTGAGACTGAAAAATACTAAAAGGCAGCCCTTTTTCATCAAATACCACTCACAGAATGCTATTCTTCATACTAGTTACTCACGCCAGAGTCTCAATTCAAATGACCACGAGCACGTGGTGAAGCCCTATATATAGTAGGGATTGAGGCTAAAAAAGACTTTTTTAATCAAATAATACTCCTGAAATATCGATTGTTCATACTTGTTACTCATACCTGAGTCTCAATTCAAATGACCACGATCACGTGATGCAGCCCTATATATAGTAGGGGTTGAGACTAAAAAAGACTCTTTTGCGATCAAATAATACTCCTCAAAAATCTATTGTTCATACTACTCACTCATACCTGAGTTTCAATTCAAATGACCACGATCACGCGATGAAGCCCTATATATAGTAGGGATTGAGACTAAAAAAGACTCTTTTTCATCAAATAATACTCCTGAAATATCTATTTTTCATACTTGATCGGAATTAGAATTCCTCACTCCAGGAAATCCCACTCTAAGCTATTTATGTTAAGAAATATTTGATAAAAGAATTCAGTATTTATTTTATGGGTCCATTCGAACTCACTTAAAGTCCGTTCTGACCGACTTGAAGCTGAAATCTCATGAGATAATACCATGCCCATATTTACATGCATCGTATCAGGGGTCGCTACCGTCAATGTTGCCTTCTGATTTCCTGAGGATGGGTATCGATGTCTGTGTAGATGAAGAAACAGAATAAATTCATACTCACTCCCGATAAGGTTTCCCCTCAAAAGTTATCTATAAACGACCCCACGGCCGGCCGAACACGCTAACCGATTCTGAAGTATAGTCACGTTCGAAGTAGCCAAAAGTGGTTAAAAGAGAAATTATGATCGATTTCCAACAATCAACCAAAACTAATTTAAACTATACAATCGATTGAAAAGATTTAAATCAGCTCAACTTCATCATTCAGAATGGAAGATCTTATAAAAATTAGATCAAAATGCCGGTATTTAATCAATTTTTAGTCTAAAAATAGACAATTTCAGTTTCATTTTTAGCCTTTTTCTACATGGATGCACTTTGGAAGTATGTCGCTTGTTTATTGCTATGTTGTGATATCGTGTCTGACGTTTATACATCTTACAGAGATATGAGAGGGTGTACACCAAACTGGCAAGGAGAAGATCGTTTTAAAAATCTTGAATTTTATAAGAGTATTGGTCATATGAGAAAGAAAAGCCAGAGACTTCCATGACTTTATGGAAACGCAACTTTTGTTACTTGTCGACTCGTATACCTCATCACGAGAATATGTTACTGATATTCAATAATAGAAATTCGCCGACATTAAGAATCGTTTGTGAGGGAATACGATAAAAAATAGTAATTCTATATCGAACGAATTATAATAGACACAGGCAGTGCATCACGATATTATGCGATGAATGTATACAGTCGGCATATTGTTACAGAAGTTGTATACGATGGCTGTTTATGGCAATTGTTTACATCGGCCGCAAATCATCGTAAAATGTTGTTTACGATGGTCGTAAGCAACTACTGTATACTGCTCGCGTACACTGTGTTTTACAACATTTTATAATGCCAGCGTATACGGTCATCGTGTTATCACGCTAGTCGTTTTCGGCGATTGTTTACGGTCAATGTTTACAATTGCCGTAGCATGCCGTAAAGCATCAGGTACGACCATTGTAAACAGTCACCGTAAACGGCTGACGTATACGATGCCTTACATTGTTTTTCGACCAAAGTATACAGCCACCGTGTTGTTACGGTAGTAGTTTACGATGAACTTTTACAGGCATCGTGTACGATTACCATAATATGCTGTAAATCGTCATTTACTGCTGCCGTATATAGCTAACGTACACAGTCGCCGTTATTCGCCGTATTTGGTCAGTGAACGACCATTTACGGCTGAGCGTCATTGACCTGGGTAGGTTCATTTTATGCAGAATTTGTTTCCCTGCCAGAGAATATAAGAACCTGTTAAATATTCGATTTTTTTCTATCGATAATTGCCAAATACTTTCTCGATTGGATCATATTATCTCTCATAATATTTTTTCAGGCTTACGAAATTAGAGTTTCTACAGATGCAGTGATTGGATTTCTTTACCAAATGTGCAACTCAATGGGCTCTTTCTAATGACACTATTTTTGACTTGAAATTTCATCTCTAGTAAAGCACTTCTACTCAAAATCCTATCATTGTGACTCTGTTTGCGTCTTTTTTGACTAATATTCTATGGTTTTCGAATAGAAAAATCCCATTTGACTTTAGACAACTATCGTATCTGAAATTAACACACAGAACTGAGTCGGCTTGTGTGAGTCAGAGATATCAGCTGGGTTAGATTGGTACGGGAACCAATTGGGTTGGCACTTCCATGGGTCAGCCTAACCCAAACCAGTGGCTTGAGCAGACCATTTATATAATTTCATCTCTGACCTACCCATAAAAAGTTTCAGGTAGATTTTGTGGGTTAATCCAAAAGTCACCCTCGGGCTAATCCATTAAATAATCCATATTTTATAAAAATTAGTTACGAAAAGATTTGTTCAATGGATGTGTCGTTACAATACGAGTTTTTAGTCAAATCAAACCCACTATGGCTTCGATGAAACTAATCTGGCCGTATTTTCATGAAATTCCTGGTCAAAAGCTAATCTTTTAATGCTGCTAAAGAGTGCTTCCGATCTTTCTTATTATCTTAAGAGGGAATCTCATTAACTGATTAAAAGCTTTACGGCTCATATTTAGGTCATAAGTAGTACTTAGTGAGGCTAGATGAATCCTAAAAAGATTTCCTTGAATGGGCCTACTTTGCTAAGATATGAACATTTCAAGTTTAGGAATGAAAATGTAGATAGATTGCCTGCTGTTCATGGATTACAATACTAACATATATCAACACGGAATTTATTGTTGAAACGCTCATCGATAAATCATGGAGCTGTTGAAAGAATTATGCTATAATGTTCATTTGATGATCTAGCTGCTACATAAAAGAAACACCAAGATGGTAGCGAAGAGTCACGCAATCGATCACCTTTCATCACGTGTAGTGGATATCGAGAAGACCTATATTTTGATCGTTTTTTCGTTGGTTATCACACTCACTACACTATTACGTACAAAAAGCTAAAAACTCGTGTTTCAGTGGTTCTAACGATTTTATTGTTTGTTTTAGTTTTTCCATCTATTACACTAGCGAATAAAAGGGTTTCAGGCATGTCTACACTACTCTCAGGATGATTTCTCAGAAATGCGTAAAACACTTCAATTTGTAAGTATTTTGAAAAATAGATTTTTCTTTTGACACATGTTAGCATTGTAATTCATGTACAACAGGCAATCTATATACATTTTCATTCCTAAACTTGAAATGTTCATATCTTAGCAGAATAGGCCCATTCAAGAAAATCCTTTTAGGATTCATCTAGTCTTACTAAGCACTACTTATGGCGTAAATATGCACCAAAAAGCTTTTAATCAGTTGGTGGGGGTTTCCCCGTTAGTACTTGTGAACATAAATGCGATATTTGTATTCAGCGCATTTGGTACTATTGAAATATAAAGACTTGTAATCGAACAATGACAAAATTTTTTTTTCGATACCTGAGAGGGAGCCCGGATGTGAAAAGGTGGGTTGTGACAAAAATAGAAAATAAAATTATGAAAAATACTCAGAGTTCAATGCTGAGTCTCAAAGTAATAAAATTAGATTCAAATTTGTTGAGGCCTTCGGTCTATAATTCGACGCAACTTTCGACGTATTGGAATGGGATTCCCGAATTTCGCCAATAAGACTTTCGCCAACAGGACATTCGCCAATGGCGAAAGTCCAGTTTACTTTCGCAAATCTATCCCGGTGACTTTCGCCAATTGGCGAGAGTCCACTGTACTTTCGCCAATATGCCCTGGTAATTTTCGCCAATTGGCGAGAGTCCACTGTACTTTCGCCAATATACTCTGGTGACTTTCGCCAATTGGCGAGAGTCTGATGTGCATTCAACAGTGTAACATGTAGATTAATAGACAACACCCAGATATATACTGATACCCATCCTCCTCGCTCATATTCAACAATTATATTCTTCTGTGACAAATGGTAAAAGTCCATCAAACTTTTTCAATCGGTGAGAGTCTACTACACTTTCGCCAATATGCGTCCAGGACATTCGCAAATTGGCGAGATTCCACTGTACTTTTGCCAATATAACCCGGTGACTTTCGCCAATTGGCGAGAGTCCACTGTACTTTCGCCAATATACCCTGGTAACTTTCGCCAATTGGCGAGAGTCCACTGGAATTTCGCCAATGTCTCACTGGACTTTCACCATTGGCGAATGTCCAGTTGGCGAAAGTCTTATTGGCGAAATTCGGGTAAGCCATTGGAATGTGATTAACATGTAATAACGAACTGATAAATCAATAATCATCAACTATATGCTTTACTTTATCTTAGTTTACTTCATCTTACTTGTATGGTAAAGTTAGAGATATTTCACTTTACTTTACTTTATCAAGAAAAGTAAAGTCAAATACTTCACTTTACTTTATTAAAGCAAAATAAAGTTAAACTGCCACCCCTAGTGAGGAAGAAAAATTCCAACGAGAGCATTGCGATTATTTTAGGACTTTTGACTGAAGTGCTTTATATCGTTAGAGAGAAAAAGTCGTATCAATAATATTTATGATTTTTCCTATCTTGACAGAACTATTAAAAAAATCTATTAATCTTCATCTTGTTTTTGCAGATAAGAAAATATGTATTACCGTTACTCGTAGATATTATAATATTCGTTACATTTTTATGATGAGACTAAAACTCTCTTATCAGAAAGAAAATTCTTTATCGTTATACGAATAAATTCATTATAAATCACTCAAATTATTTGACTTCATAAAGAATTGGTGCTGTGATCTGTGTCATCTGACAACGTTCGTGACTGTAAATCGACTGTTTTTACCGATCACTATATCCGATTTAATTGAAATTTCCAGGATTTGTAAAGATTCGAAAGCTAATAGTATTGATAAAAAACTTTCGGAAATGCGACCCTATTTTTAATACTGATTCATTCATTAATAAATCATTTTTTGCTAACCAACACCAGACTTGGAACCGACACTGGACCGGCCGGTTTTTTATGAATTTTTAATGCACTAAAGCTAGACTATTTTGCTCATTTTTATCGATTTCCATGGGTTTATCGATCCAGAAATCCGGGCCTAAAAGTCTCCAGCTCACAAATAAAATCGTACTTTATAGCTCATTTTATCTTCGTATTGATAATATCAGCCTTATACAAACCGAGGAGCCTTTCAGTAGTGTTAAATAATGATTTCAAAACAAACAAAAAACTCATTCATTCTTGTAAAGAATCATATCTTCATTGAAGTAAGTCAGGCAGAACAAAGTATAAATGTTGTTCAATATCAGTTGTTGTGAGTTACTACGTAGATGAAAAGGTTTGAAAGAGTTCTTCTTTCAAAGGATGGGGGTGCATAAGATTCATTTTTGGGCCATCGCTAATTTTGGTTAGTTCATGGTTTACTAGATGCAAAATTTTGCGAGAAATTGTTTGGTGATAAAAAAAAACTGTTTTGAAAGAGTGTGCGTGTGGGTGGGTGTGGGTGTGGGTGTGGGTGTGGGTGTGGGTGAGGGTATGGGTGTCGGTGTGAGTGTTGGTGTGAGTAGGCATGCACCGAATCCGAACGTTCGGGTTCGGGTACGGGTTCGGTTTCAGAGTTCGGGTTCGGGTGTGAGTAGGCATGCACCGAATCCGAACGTTCGGGTTCGGGTTCCGGTACGGGTTCGATTTCAGAGTTTGGGTTCGGGTTCGGTCTCTAAGGTCGAGTTCGGGTTCAGTTTTCGCTGCAGTCATTTTTAGTTAGGTGGTAAGAAGAATCGGATGTCATGCAAAAGCAAAAGGGTTGTGGGCTGCATAACAGCCAGTCTCAAATAGTGAAATAATTGATCCGAAGTTTGAGGATCTGCAAGAATCCTAAAAGTGAACCATCTTGTGGGTGTGGGTGTGGGTTTGGGTG
>CAJNOP010001276.1:5001-22932 GCA_905250075.1 Rotaria sp. Silwood1
TGTGGGTGTGGGTGTGGGTGTGGGTGTGGGTGTGGGCGTGGGTGTGGATGTGAGCGTGGGTGTGGGTGTGGGGTAGGGCTGCGAATGTAGTTGGGGGTGTGGGTGTGGGTGTTTGGGTAGGCGTGAATGTAGGTGGTTGTGGCTGTGGTTGTGGTTGTGGGTGTGGATGTGGATGTGGGTGCGGGTGTGGGTGTGGGTACTCTTTAAAAAAAAAGGAGTTTTCCAGAACTATTTTTGGTTCTGCACATGCTGCAGAACCAATTTACAGTTCTGTATGATAGTACAAAACCCTGAAAGGCTCTGCCCAATAATGTTGAACCTTGTAAGGTTCTGTCAAAAAATCAAGGGGGAAACGGCGGACTTTTGGACTTGAAGTTACTTTGTGCTACTTTAAGCTACTTTAAGCTACTTCAAGTTACTTTCATCTACTTGAAGTAGTTTACTTTGAAGTACTTTTCAACTTCAAATTTATCTGAAGTTACTTCAAGTTACTTTAAGCTACATGTTCCTACTTTGGGCTACTTGGGTGGTACTTTGAGCTACTTCAAGTAGTCTACTTTGAAGTACTTTGACGTACTTTTGTACTTCAAGTCCGCCGTTTCCCCCTTGCAAAAAATGCTGAAACATAAAAAGTTCTTTGCCCAGAAATGCTGAACCAAAATGGTTCCGTCCAATGATGCTGAACTATCAAATGTTCCCTTTCTAGAAATGCTGAACCGATGAGGTTCTGCCCAATACTACTGAACCCTTGAAAGGTTCTGCCAAAAAAATGTTGAACCATACAATGTTCTCTGTCCAAAAGTGCAGAACCGAAAAGGTTCTGCCCAATATTCCTGAACCTTGTAAGGTTCCGTCAGAAAAATGCTGAACCATAAAAAGCTCTCCGTCCAAGAACGCTGCACCGAACAGGTTCCACCCAATAATACTGAACCTCGTAAGGTTCTGTCAAAAAATGCTGAGCTATCAAAAGTGTTTTACCCAAAGATATTGAAACAGAAAAGGTTCTGTTAATTCTGCCGAACTCTTCGGGGTTTCTCAGTCAAAATAGGGCATTATAGAAGGATTTGACAAAGAAAATATGGTTCACCATATAATTATTGTGAAAACTTCTTTTCAAAAGCTCGATATAAAACATGTTTTTTAAATATAGTTTAGAGTACATTCGACAGGACTATTTCATCACGTAGTTTTCATTTCTTTTACTTCGTGATATGTTACTGTACAAAGTGAACGATTTTTGTCAACCATCGAAAATGTTTTTATCTACGTATAATATCAAGATGAAATGAACTTTCTTTTCTTTTTCAGCATTTTCACTTCATTTATGTCATTTAGCTGCTATTTATTTCATGATAAGATTGAAATAAATCACCAACGTACTAAGAATACCTAGGTTATTTAAAATAAATATAGTAAACAACTACAAAAGTATATGTCACGTCTTGAGTGTCGGTCAAGAAACGAAATATAAATATATTGGGTTTTTCTTTAGTTCTAATGGCATAGAATAGGGATATAGTGTAAGGATATAAAATAAAGGTATAGAATAAGGATATAGAATCTACATAATAAAGCACGGTTGTCTGTCCGTCTGTTACCGGATCAAAGATCAAAGGTTCAAGGTTAAAGGTCAAACACTTCTGAAATTTTCTACACCTTTCTCGAACGATGTGGACGTAACCACGAATCTAGAGACTTCTGGAGCTTTCCACAATTTTATGGAATGTTCTCTGGTTAAGGGTTAAACCTTAATCTCCGCCGGTTCAAAGGTAGTATGGATTATTGTTAGTTTTAGAGGGTTCCAGGATTACGTAGACTCTACTAAAACGTAGGTAGTATAAGAAGTATAGGGCGGATGGGGAATATAGGGAATGTATGGAGTATAGACGTATAGAAGCTATAGAGAATACAGAGGGTACAGGAAATATCGGGGGTATAGAGATATACGGGGTATCGCAAATATAAAGGATATAGGAAGTGTAGAGAATACAGATAGTATAGGAGGTATAGGGAATATAGAAGGGATGTAGTAAGTATAGAAATATAGGGGATATGGGCCGCATAAGGAATATTGGGAGTATATGTAGTAGAAGGAGTATCAGAGTTTATAAGGACTGCAGAAAATAGAGAGTGTCTATGTGTATCAAAAAAAAGCAGTCGTGCAGGTTGCACCCGCTCTAGCTACTATGGATATAGAATAAGAATATACAGTAAGGCTACGGGGAAACAGTGGGGACTTCGCTCATGAAGTCCAATCAAGTCCTGAAGCCTTTTGAAACCTTTTGAAGTCTCGTGAAGTCTTGAAGTCCTCTATTTTTTCTCTGTCACGAAATCCCGTGAAGTCCGTGAAGTCCCTGAACTCTCCTGAAGTCTTTTGAAGTTTCTTGAAGTCCTATGAAGTCTCATGAAATCTCGCGCAGTCCCATGAAGTCTTTAGCAGTTTTGTGAGAATTTGAAGTCACTATGGTTGAAGTTCGTTGAAGTTCTTGAAGTTTTTTGAAGTCCTAAAGTCTTGAAGTTCGCTGTTTCCCCCTTGGAGTAAGGGTATAGTTCTAGCGCCATAGAATAAGGGTACAGTTGTAAGGGTCTAGAATAAGGAAACAGGATGTGTATAACTATTGTTCAGTGTGTATCTGTTTCTTTGTGCCTGGTCAAAAGTCAACGGGGGCGGGGTCGTGAGTAGACGAAGTGGGTGACGAGTTGACTTTTGACTTTTGACTTGGAGCAAAGAAATAGAGACACACCGCGCAGTATCCATTTGCGCGGGGTCTCCCTAGTAAGGTTATAATAGTAAAGGTACAGAATAAGGGTATAGAGTAAGGATATAGAATTAGGATATAGAATAAGCATATAGAATAAGGTTATAGTATAAGAATATAGAATAAGGACATAGAGTAAAGATATAGAAAAAGGATATAGAATAAGGACATAGAATAGGGGTATAGTTGTAAGGGTATAGAATAAGGTTATAGTGGTAAGGATATGGAATAAGGACATAGAATAAGGCTATAGTTAGGAGGGTATAGAATAAGGGTATAGTTGTAAGGGCATGGAATAAGGTTATAGAGTAAGGGCATAGAATAAGGTTATAGTGGTAAGGATATAAAATAAGGGTATAAAGTAAGGATATAGAATAAGGATACAGAATAAGGATATAGAGTAAGGTTATAGTATAAAGATATAGAATAAGGATATAGAATAAGGATATAGAATAAGGATATACTTGTAAGGGCATGGAATAAGGTTATAGTGGTAAGAATATAGAGTAAGGTTCTAGTTGTGAGGATATAGAATAAGGGTATAGTTGTAAGGGCATAAAATAAGATTATAGTGGGAAGGATATAGAGTAAGGTTAGAGTATAAGGATATAGAATAAGGACGTAGAATAAGGGTACAATTGTAAGGGTATAGAATAAGGTTATAGTGGTAACGATATAGAATAAGGCTATAGTTATGAGGGTATAGAGTAAGGGTATAGTTGTAAGGGCATAGAATAAGGGTATAGAATAAAGATATAGAATAAGAACATAGTTGTAAGGGCATGGAATAATATTATAGAATAAGTTTATAGAGTAGGGGCATAGAATAAGGTTGTAGTGGTAAGGATATAGAATAAGGGTATAGTTGTAAGGGTATAGAATAAGGTTATAGTGGTAAGGATAAGGATAAGGATATAGAATAAGGATATAGTTGTAAGGGCATGGAATAAGGTTATAGAATAAGTTTATAGAGTAACGGCATAGAATAAGGCTATAGAATAAGGTTCTACTTGTGAGGATATAGAATAAGAGTATAGTTGTAAGGACATAGAATAAGGTTATAGAATAAGTATATAGTATTAGGGTATAGAAGAGGGGTGTAGTATTGAAAAGGTGTAACACTTTATACGTAGGACAGAACCATTTTTAATAAAAAAGCAGAAATGGTTTCGCTAATTTACTACGGAACCTTTTTACAGGCAGAACCTTTTTTTGGGGTTCTGTGTAGTACCCGCTGGCAGAACTCCAAAAAAAGGTTCTGCAAAACTCCTTTTTTTTTAAAGAGTACTCTATAGCACGGCCCTTGAGGATACACTGGTGCCCTCATATAATAGCCTTGAGGATCTATGAGTATCACCATATAATAATCCTTACGGATCTATAGGTACCTCCATAAGATAGCCCATGAAGACCTATGGGTACCTGTATATAATTGTCTCTGAAGAACTATAGGTACCGTCATATAAAAGCCCACGAGGACCTCTAGGTACCTCCACATAAAAGCGTATGAGAACCTATGGGTATCTCCATATAATAACTCTTGCGGACACATGGATACTTCCATAGAATAAAGCATGAGGAGTAAGGGATACTTCTATATAATAGCCCTGGAGGACTTTTGGATTAGGAATGTACCGAGACCGAGAGTCTCGGTCCAGTCTCGGTCTCGGTCATGCTTCTGACTAGATAGGTATCAAAAGTAAATGTTCATTGGCATAGATAAGAATTTTTCATTTTCAAATATCTCCATGACTGCAGAACTTTTATTTCTAACTGATTCGCTTGCTTTCATCTAACTCTATATACGTATGGACAGTCGGATCACGAAAGGAAAAGACTACATCCTATTTCGACTTGATGAAATTTTTGAAATCTTTGAGTACGATTCACTTAAATTTGTTCTTTTTCCTTTCGTGATCGAACTGCTTCTAGTACGCAGAGCTAGATGAAAGTAAGATGATCGGTTAGCAACAAACATATTGCAGTCTTAGCAGTTAGTGAAAAACAAAATCATCATCTGTATCAGTGGAATGTCAATTTCAGTATATTCATGCTCTTGCTGAATTTTAATCTTCACATTATAACCCTATAAGTGAGGGAATTATAAAAACTGGTTCTTGATGGAAAAATTTAATATTTTGACGTGAAGGCGTGTTGTGCTATTATATACAATAATCGAAAGTTAGCATTCATCATGGTTATAATCTCTTGACGCATAAAGAACCATTCTTAAAGGTTCTGAATAATCTTCCTATTCTACTTCATTATGCCTAGCCTCTATCGAAACGATTATATATCTTGAGCTAGTCTCCACTCTATAGACTTTCTTTAGAAAAGAAAGCATTATACATACTTAAATGGCTCATTACTGTTTTTAATTAAACATTAGACCTAGGACAGTTCCCAGTTCTATGAACTGTATATTTTCTAAGAACTGGATATAGCGACCAGTTCTTTGGCGAGAACTGTGTACACCCGGCAGTTCTTTTTCGAGAACCGGCTATTGTAACCAGTTCTTTTTCAAAGAACTGGATTAAGCGTCCGGTTCTTTTTCAAGAACTGGGTAAAGTGACCAGTTCTTTTTCGAGATCTGGTTATTGTGACCAGTTCCTTTTCGAGAACTGGTTATTGTGACCAGTTCTTTTACAAAGAACTGGGTTAAGCGTCCGATTCTTTTTCAAAAACTGACTATTATGACCATTTTCAAAGAACTGGTTGAATAGATCAGTTCCTATCAAAGAACTGGTAGGCACAGATCAGTTCCTATCGAAGAACTGGTTGGACAGACCAGTTCCTATCAAAGAACTGGTAGGCACAGATCAGTTCCTATCGAAGAACTGGTTGGACAGACCAGTTCCTATCAAAGAACTGGTAGGCACAGATCAGTTCTTTTAAAAGAACTGGTTGGACAGAACAGTTCCTATCGAAGAACTGCTTGAACAGTTCTCAAGAGCGGAACTGATAAGGAACTGTCCTAGGTCTATTAAACATAATAGCGATAATGGGAGGATTACATTATGCAGCGATTTTCACCTACTGCTTTTAGTTACTAAATGCCCATCATTTACTCACAACAGTATTGCATTGGTTTCGTTTTCAATAATACAATCGACAGTGTTCCGTCAGTATTGCTATGTTCGAAGATGTCTCTCAAAAAATATGAAAGCTGTCTTCTTTTATTATGTAACTTCGCACGTCAATGTTATCTTCATTCTCCTCTTCTGAGCAATACTTTCATAGTAGCTAAATAAAAATATAAGGCGGAATAGGAAACAGAGAATCACATTCTACAAAGCTGTTTTTTGTTTTAAGAGAGTGAGAAGAACAATGATAACAAGAGAAAATAGCTGTTAGCGCAATACCTTGCGGGATTAAAAATGTGAAACACGATGGACCTATTATTACTGATCAAATGAACATCTTTTTGTTCCATTTTCTCATAACAGATTTGTAGTTTACCGTTTATTTGATGCTTCAAAGCTACAGTTTCTCTGTAGCAGCCTGTGGCGGGCTCTGGAAATTCTCTGTCAAGGCATGTGACGGTCCCTAGAGTTCCCTATCACGTCTGTGATAGTTTCGAGAGTTCTCTGCCATGGCCTGTGATGGTGTCCTGGATTCTCTGTCGCGCTCTGTGATGGTTTTCTGGATTATCTGTCATAGGTTGTGATGGGTCTCTGGAGTTCTCTGTCACGGTCTGTGATGGGTATGAATTTTTTCTGTCAAGGTCTGTAAAGTGTTGGGGAACGGGGGAGTGGATCCAAAATTTCTACCTTAAACACTTCAACACTGCTTTCAGATCGTGTTTCATAAAAGATAAAATGGCTCTAGGGCGGATACATCTGTTACTGATAAACGTCATTTCATTATGAAAAATAATCCGAGAGTGATTCTTAAGAAAGAAGGTCGAATGAGACATTACTCGTGCTGTTTCTTATGAATACTTCTTCTTTCATACCTTTTTGGGCAAAGGTATTTCAATGATAAATTGTAAAAATAAAAAATGGGTACGATGCAATAAATGGTTCCTCAATGCTTTATCGATAACTTCTGCTCTCCTTCATCCAAAGGACATAATTCTATCATAGAAAGATACATCATGAAATTCTATATGAAGTGGTCTTTTTCATCTTAGTAAGATAGTCAGTTACCAAGAGTCGAGTTGTGATCAAGAAACTAAAATTAGAAAATCATATCCGATCTATCGAGGTATCGTAGGTTTATTTTAATTGATTACCGTAGCTAGAACTACCAGTTCTCTCAATAGACATGTTCATTTTTTTTTATTTTGATAGCTCACTCCTACATGACACTTCCGAGTCGCCTCGGCCGTTTTAGACACTCGCTGGGGTTTAGCCCACCGATACTGGGAGTTACTCACTCTCAGCTACAATGTTCCTAAGATGATATTTGGAACAAGGGTCTTCAATGACTTTTCCCGATGTTAGAATCACTACCTTTCTTGTTTTTTCCCAAAAATCATTGATTAATTCCGCATGTGCAAGCACAACGGGTCATTAGACATCACCATTTCCTTATCTTACAGCAAGGTGATTTTTAATGATCCTGCTCGTTCCCAAAACCGCACTACGTTGCATTCTCTCGAGACAGTCGGCAGTTGCTACCTGAGTTAAGCCAATTTTTTCCATTAAATCTCCTTTTAGGTTCGAAAGCACTTCGCCACATGTGCCAAGGACCACCGGTAAGAAGGAAACTTTCCATCCAGCAGTTTGTAATTCACGTAGTAAATTATCTCCTACTGGGTATGGCAGTTTCGTAACTTCTTCCCAATTACCATTGACACAGTAACGATTTGTTTTTATTTGTACCTGTCTTTCTATACCAGTAAACCATGATATTGCAACCTCGATTATCAAGGCTGTCTTTCCTGGCTTATCGAAGATTATCAAATCTGGTTTGTTATGGCGAATGATCGTTTTGGTTTGTACGGGTTGATTCCAATACAACTTTATCCTCTCATTCTCTAAAACCGATTCCACTTTCTGTGAGTAGTGTGCAGGAGTAAAGCCGTATTTTTGACATATTCGATAGTGTATGTTTCTAGCAACTGAGTCGTGACGGTCGATGTATAGGTTCGACAACCACTTGGAACAACTTGAAAGGACATGCTCAATTGTTTCAAGATGGCACCCACACGCCCTACAACTCTTATCGTTCGAATTTGCTTGTGAAGGATGTGTGCGCGTTATTAAGCATCCTTCTTGAGCTGCTAGAGCATTCCTTACCGCTACCGATGATAGTTTCCCTTGCTTGAGCCAAGTAAAGGACTCTATCATATCCATGCTAGAGTTTGAACGTAGAACACGTCCTGCTAGCTCTAATTCTTTCCATGTTTTGTACCGTCCGTTGTTATTGACAGTACGCATTAGCCCGACCACGTGTCTTGCTAATGTTCTTGCGTCGTTAAAAGAAGCACCATCTATAATGACAGTGGAACGCACTTCTTCCAACTTATAGTCTATATCATATGCCTTTATAATGCTGCCTGCATCACTAACTACACATCGTTTCCCCCGGTTAACCATTCCCAAAAACAGATTTAATGATCCTTTTAATTCTGCTTTCGTACAGAGATACGCCCATAGGTATATGGTGGACTCCTCTATGGCGTCCTTAATCGATTTGAGACCATATCCTCCCATTTCAGCTGGCAGGTACAATCTTGCTACACAGCTGGATTTTTGTCTAGCTTTAAGCTCCACAAGTAGTTTGCGGTACTTCTTATCTAGATCTTCGCCCCGTTTTAAGACACTTGCGTATGTACCACTACCTTTAATTATGCAACTGGCTATATATTTAAATACAGGAATGATAGTGGTGTTATAGGAATTCACTTTTTTGTCGAAAAGTAAGATCGGAATCCCATAAGCGACGTGCTTTATCATAACACCTGTCGTTCGCACGATCCCATGCTTCAGACTCCTTTAAACCTAGCTTCTGTTCCATGCCCAGATATTTGTAGACTGCTTCACCATCTAGCATCGGGAAGCTTATACTTCTGTCAGTAGATGTGTCATCATCTACATCTGTCTGTTCACTTCGCATTCGTTTCGGTATAAAGTGTGTTACAGCACATTTTTTAACATTCAATTTCATGTTTATGTCCTCTGAAATTGATGCTACGACTTTGATCTGTTCCATTAGACTTTCAGGTGAGTTTGCATACAGCTTAAGATCATCCATATAGAAAAGATGAGACAACGAGATTTGCACCTTTTTAAATTTCCCAGAGGCGGTGGTATAGCCACCTTTAACACTATTTATTGCGTGACTGATGGGCGCCATCGCTAGACAGAACAACAAGGGACTGAAGCTATCTCCTTGAAGAACTCCGGAACGAATCCTTAGATAATTACTATGTTCTATCTTACCCCTAGGACTTCTCGCTTCATATCGTACTCTCCAATTATTCATGACGCTTTTCAAAAACTTTCGTAACAGGTCAGGAACTTGCATTACTTTGAGCAGCCATTTGATATAACTATGTGGCAGACTATCGAATGCCTTTGCATAGTCTATCCAAGCTACGCTAATAGGTCTCTGCTTCTGATCCTGTGCGTCTGCTATTAACGTTTGGTCAAGAGTGAGAGCATGTGAGCAAGCCCACACACCCCGACGTAATGCTATTTGCTCGTTGTTCAGTATATCTCGCCCCCTCACATACTGATCTAAATATGCGGCTATAAAACCTGTTACTAGCTTGTAGCAGATGTTCAAACAAGCTATAGGTCTGAAGTTCGCGGGATCAGACCTAGATCCGGATTTATGTATGAGTACTATACGTCCATCGGTTATCCACCTCTGCGGTAAGGGTTCGCCAGATAAGATATGATGAAGAGTTAAATCATAAAGTGTTGCATTGGCTGAATCGAAGACTTTCCACCAGTACCCCTGCAACTTATCTGGACCATGTGCTTTCCATGGTTTTATCTTTTGAACAACCTTCTGCCAAAGTTCAGGGTTCAATCGACCTTTAAGATCAGTCTCTCCCTGAATATTTGACATCGATTGTTCCCATGCTACTAGCCGTGGACTCTTCGAGTTAAAAGACTTTTTCACCCCTACAATTTCTTTCCAGAACTTTCTGATCTGATGGATATCAACTGGTTCTGAATCAGTACACGTGCCTCGGAATAGCATCTTAGCCGGCATCTGACGAACGCGTACACGTTCTTCATCTGCTTTCCTTAATGCTATTCGCGATTGTAGAAGTTGAAGTCTGCACTTCAATCTTTCTACAAGAGATGTTATTTCAGCCCGTGACTCCACCTTATATTTCTTTTTAAGCATCCTGATGTTATGAAACTGCTTATTTGTAAGGGCTACTTCCGCACTTCTCACCCGTCTATTTAACTCACTAGTAGCTTTACCGATGACGCGGCGCAAATTCTCACATTCACTATATGTGATCTTAAACCATTCTCTTGATCGTTGTTGTTTTTCAAGACATTTTCGGTTTCCTATCTTAGAAACTGTCATCGCACCAGCGTAAACTAGATTTGACAACTGATTCCAAGATATTCCACCTACTACCAAATCTAACTCACTTTTTATCAGTCGATTAACTTCGCAGATGATAGGCTTAATATGCTTGCCGGAGACTCTTAGTGGCGTTTTTCTCAACGTCATCCGACATCCTATCTTTTGTGCCTTTTTATATTCTTTCCTGAAGGTTGATTTAACAACATCATCAGCCAAATCAGCCGGTACGCACTGATCTGGTTTTACGACTGTAGGGTTTACAT
Source organism: Rotaria sp. Silwood1 (assembly GCA_905250075.1). Classification (NCBI taxonomy): domain Eukaryota; kingdom Metazoa; phylum Rotifera; class Eurotatoria; order Philodinida; family Philodinidae; genus Rotaria; species Rotaria sp. Silwood1. The sequence goes on from CAJNOP010001276.1 coordinate 15,524, forward strand.
CGTTATTATTACTACCGGCGTTGTGGTTAACATCTACAGTAGTGTCAGATGGAATAGTAACGACTTTCAAATGCAATTTCGTCTTGTTTTGTATCAAAGACGAATCACTAACACTCACACTGGCGGATTTGGTCTTGATATCCCGCCATTTGCTGCTAAGGCCTGCCTTAGTCCTTTTGGGCAGATTCAGATCTATCCAAGCTTTTTCGACGTCATTCCAAGATATCGTACCTGAGGGTGTGACATTGCTTGGAACTAATCGCTTTAGCTTTTCAATTTCCTCTTCTGACCAAACTGATGCCTTCCCCGATCCAGCGGGTTTGTCACCACTCGGTCCTTTTCCTCCATGCGGAGTGCTATTTTCGAACCGACGAGTGGGTGTAGGAGCCACATGAATGCCAGCACTAGGACCTTGATCTTGGCTAGAAGTATCGACAATTACTGCTGGGGCAACTGCACGACGACTTCTAGTTGCAATAGGTTGCCGAGATTCGGCACTCGATCGCTCAGCCATTCCGGATAAGGATGCTGCGCGCTTCCCGTCACCGGGTTTCACTGATTAATAGAATGTAGCTGTCTCTAGATGATGTCCTCCAGAGACTGATAGCTCACTAATGTCTTGATCTGACTGATAGCTACCTAGTTGGTCACAAGTGAAAGTATCTAGGAATAATCGTCGAAAAAAAAAAATGAAAATGAGGATAACTTTGAACAAAAAAGCAACACTTCTTTTTTTTGTTCACCACCTACTAGAAAATCTTTCGTAAACAGAGCCAAGCAATACACACAAAACACATATCAAAAGGCTTACCAATATCATCAATATCAGCTTTTCTTTTCGTGAGACCTATCAAAAAGATGAAGATAGACATAAAGTCAATATTAATGTGAATGATTGCAATGCTTTACGAGAACGTATGAAATTCGAGAGGCAGAATGTTTCCCATTGAATATCGCCATTACTATTAGCGATGACACAAGTAAGTCTTGGTGTGTTCGATTGATGATTAGCCAGATGAAGATCTTGAGCTGTACTTATGTCTAGTGTATGAAAAATAGACCCAAATTCTATATTATGACTTGTTAGATTATGACAAAGTCTCAGTGGCAATCTAAGAAAGAAAATTCTCGTACAAATAATTTATAATCAGAGTTTACTTGAAAGTGTTGTTATTCGCCCACACCAATTGCTCAAAAGGGATCTCGATTGGATTTAATGACGGGGTGTCTGTTTGAGCACCACTGGGTAAAAAGCCTTTGTGTGTATCCAAACGCCAGGTCACTCGCCTTGCACCACGTTCCTCGAAAACAATAGCAACGACAACTTTTAATCGGTTTTGTCGTAAAACGTGCGGTGGGAGCTTATGTAAAATATAAGTATAAGTGAGATTTTGTTTGACATAAATCCAAGCAAGGAAAGTAATTTATAAAAAACTCACTTTAATTTCAGGGAGTGTACTAGCAACTTTGCCATCATGATCTGTTTTGACACCTTGTACACGCATTACATGCCTTTTCCTCCCCTTGCATCCATTATTCTCATCTCGTTCAAATCCCTGGTATTCAGCTACATCTCGTTCGAAGATTAGACGAGAGCTTGAGCTTGAATCTTTGGAGAAATGTTGTTGAGTACGGTCAGGCGATGTGAAATGACAATCAGGTAGACACAGATCATTATCAATATTCGTGTTAATAGGACTTGATTCTTCTGATACGGACATACCGCCCGGACTTTTAGCGGATTCAACCGATGGCGACCGCATATTCTCTTGAAAAAATGAAAGTTAAAACAAATCAAACAATTCAAGTTTTTTTAACCAATGTCTCGCGTTGTTCCAACTTATGTTTACTTTGACCATGTCTCAATAGAGACCATCAATGTTTGATGAGTTGTTGGACGACGCCCTATGGAGTTCTCTACAACTTTCGAAGCAAAACTTGTTTTAAAGTATTCTAAATACCTAAATGTGGAGATTTTGCTGATGTTGAAGTTTCTCACTTGATGGAGAATAAACAAGCGATAAAGCTATTCTACTTGCAGCTGACCCGACTGAAAAATATGAACTTTACACACAGTTTTGTTTTGTCTAGGGAGTGAGAAACTGCATAATTACACATATCTTCATGTCCAACTATCTGCAACACTGTAAGAATGGTTCAAAAGAGCATTTATTTCAAAAATTGGAGAGAGTCGAATAGGTTATTTTTCCAAAAATTAAAAATACTATGAACTATCTCTTTGGAAACATTTATAACATGAACTATACATCCAATTTTTCGGGGTACACAGCAATCAAGTAGAAACTTACTGTAAGTATCCATTAGTTCTTTGGTATCATTTGCTTGATTAAATAACACTTGAACAAGAAATGTTTTGGTGTTTGTTTGAGGCAAACGTTGTTTGATTTCCTCAACATATTCATCATCGAAATCAACAAATATGTGGTATTGATCGTCGAATATTTCAAGATCAAAGGAATTTTCGATCAAATGAAAATGAGATCCAATATACTCCTTAATCTCGCTAAGAGACATTTGACTGCTAAACGACAGTGTACGCATCTGATTTGAACATAATACAGCCAGTTTGCATGCATCCATGGCGCAATAACGAAGATTTCAATATGGATATGAAGTAACCGTAATGGTAAGAAAAAAGCAAATAATGCAAAACATTTAGGGGTTTCTTTCTTTCTGCGCATTTTGCTGTCAAAGAAAGAAAAAAAGGTAAGTGTATTTCTTCTTTCCTTATCGTTGTTTTGTTCCAACCTCAATGTTGTTCTTTTCCAACCTTAAATTTCTGTGCTTCTAACAGGTAGTGGAGTGAAATAAAACAGAACATTCGAATAGCATACTGTGTAATGATGGCTGGTGAATATGAGTAGTACCGTGACAACACTTATTCGGTACCGTGATTCGAATGGCAGAGATCGGACTAAGAAAACGAAAAGTTTCGACAGTCGAACGCAACGACGGAATATTATTGAGTGGATCTTAAAATGGTGGAAGGGAAACCCTGACATTAATCTTGAAATTAAAGATGAACATAATGACTTTGTTGACTTTGATGAAAACTATGAGAAAGAATTTACTCCTTTCGCTATAGGTGACCGAATCCAAAATGAGATCCAAACACCTATACCGAAAATTGAATTGTGCATCGAGCTGCGAATCGTCGAGATGGAAGGTGATGTTTACATATTCAATTTTATTTTTTCTTATTTCCCTTTGAGTAGGTGATCATCAACCAATATCGAATACGCCATATCCAATTACTATGCACCAGACAAATCAAGGACGTGAGATAATTTAAGAGATATTCAAACTGTTCTTTATTTTCTTCTATCATAGCTCCGAACTCTCTCGTTGAACAACCTCACAGTGATTATGCTGGAGAACCTTTTCCAAAAAGCTTCTCCGTTGTTTGTGCGCCCTATCCTATCACGATAAACAGTACCGATCAAGGAATGAGGTTCATAACTAATGTAAACAATATTCAGCGAGACCAGTATATAACTGATATTAAAAATGTAAATAGAAACCAAAATACTGGCTACTTCTCTCATATTCAAGGGGATAAAAGTAGTTTAGAAGGAAAGTCAATACATGGACAAGTGCTGCCGGAATATCAAGTAAATATCTTTGTTTTAAAATACAGCAAATTATACTGAGTTACTAAAAGATAGCCATTGGTAAAATAACAAAATGTGGAAAACCAAAATCTCGAAGACGTTCCAAATGGAAGAAGTTATTGGAGAATTTTTTCAATAGAGATTGTGGGTATGGGTGTATCAATATTTGAGGGTTGCTTGTGAATTGATGTAATAAATGATCAATATTCACACCCAAACCCATTCATACACTGATACCCACACCATGTCCACCCCATCCTATGCCACCCACACCCACATCCACCCATACCGACACCCACACCCACACCAAACCCTCGCCCACACCCACCCACATCCACACCACACCCTCACCCACATCCACCCACACCCACACCACACCAACACTAACATCCACAAACTTAATTTACAATAGAAAAATTCCATACTTTTCTGTTTCTAAATCTCTCCACTGTTAATTTTATATGGCAACTCAGCAAAGTTATGTTCATAGATCAATCCAGCAATGATTCCCGAAGAAGAAAGAGAAAATTCTCGCTTACATATTTTTATTGTATATGAAATCTGCAAAAATGGAATACGTACGCTTTTCTATTCCGAAGAGCGTAAATTTATTACTAAAGAAAATGATAAAATAAACAGATTCGATTCATTGAACAACGATACGGCGCTCAGCGGTCCTCCAAACAAGTGAGTTGTAAACAGTTACCTTTTGTCGTTTACTTTTTCTTAACAAAAACAAATTTTCTATTCATACATTTAGAGCTATTGATCAGCAAGATGCCATTATTCTTCCTCTGAATGACAATATGTTCAGTAATGAGGGGGAAAAGTAAGCGAGAGTTTTCATTATTGCTCTCTTCTTCCCTTTAAATTTCAATTTTGTAGACTAAAACTAAAAACGATAGTGGTTCTTCAGAAGAAAACTGATCCGAAGAAAGCAAAAATATGGTTCTGTGATTTAACGAATCAGTATACCAGTGATACAAATTATGAAACAACTCGTTTGGCTTGTCTTCTGGAACAATCTGGACATTTTTTGTGGGATAAGTTAGTGCTCTCCAAGCCAATGATATTTCTGAGTAAAATTTATTCACTTCTCTTGCTCGTATATGACAAGACTGGTGCATATTTTTGTTAGAATCGACGAATGAAGCTGGACATATTGATATTACTGACAGCAATGGTATACTTGTGGAAAAAATGCCAATACGTTTTATGAAACGAAAAATAGGCTTGAATCAATGCGGTAAATATTGTGTTTCTGTAAAAATATTTCATCCAGACACTTTGTTGAATCTATTAGAGACTGGTAAGAAACGCATTTCAAAAGGCAAAGGGCTTTACCGAGATACAATGGAACCTTCTACTCCAGAGAACAACAGTCTTCATGAACCTCGAGTTTCTAGTGAGCGTCCTCAACAACTGGCAAACTGTTCGACACCAGTTAGCAATGCACAGCTTCACGATCAAAACATTCAGCTCGTAGAGTGTCATCCAGCAGTGGTGTCAAACCAAACAATCATCGATTCGACCATTTTTCAGGCTAGTTTCTTTGACCCCGTAAATATTGAAAACTAGAGAGTCATGGCGGTTTAGGTACATGTGCCAAGTCATTATATTTCTCTGAGTCAAAATGAAACATATGTTCTTCAATCATCTGCAGCTATGAACGTGAGCAATCTAAATCAACGTATGATATTGCTGAGAAGATTATTATTGAAATACATCGTTACCACTTTTAGAGGGAAGCCGTTTACAGTCGATGGTGACAACAACATCGGTAGACAACCAAAATGATATCGATTTCGAGAATTCATTAAAAACGATACATATGGATTTTGGGAACGAGCAGCAACAAACAATCGTAAGTAGCAGTGATAACTACCCCTTACACTGGCACTTGAATTTGCATCTTCATTTTATCATTATCAGAAATAGTACTATACGAAAATGTTATCTGTTGAAAGCTAGCTTATAATATCTTGAATTCATTATTCATTTTAATTCGTTCTACTCTGACCACTATTAATTTTTCATCGTCTTTTCTTAGGTACTTCTTTTGAACCTTGCACAAGAAGTGCAAATATTCTTCCGATCCATATCAAATGAAGTCAAAACGAGTGTTTAAACACAATGAAGTGTTTCAGGTCGCATTATAATATCATATGCATCTGAAAAACATTCGCATTGCTCTGGTTTCTTTACGTCTATTTCAATCAATAGCAATAGGGTTACTTGCTTTTTTGCTGATGTGTTATATCAGTTTTACCCTAAAAAATACTTTTTGCATCTAAAATTTATGCATTTATACCTGAAGTTAAATTAAAGAAGAGAAAAATACTAGAACAGCATTGAGTCGTCGAAGAATGAATAGAAAATGGTAGCATGAAGATAACAAGAGAATGATGTAACGCACGTATTCCCTGTGCTTGAACGCAAAGTAGACCAAAAGAATAGAAAGTCCTGCTCAACATAAGTACGCAATACCACCTTCATTGTTTTTCTTGTGGTGCATCTGTAGAATATGGCATAAAAAGCGCCTCCTACTTCTAACCTTGAATTCAGTAATATTGTTGCAGTTGCAGTGTGTTTTTTCTCACTTTTACATTATGCTTTATAAAATTGAAGCTCTATGACCAAGACACGTCAGCTTTGATCTGGGACAACATGTCGCCTTATCCTGAGATAGCAACAACTTCAAACCACTCCATTCAATTACCGCGGCAACATAATCAAACTTTGTCACACACATCTTCACTTCCTGGGATTGAAACGCTTCTCACTAGAACTCACAAGAATACATCATCGAAGGTTTGTCTGCTGTTCATGCCAAGATTAAATTCTTAATTTTATTCACAAAGTCTTCGCTTCTAGGTTGTGACGGATAACAATGAGATCTCAACACATCATGACGGTTATCATCATGATCGTCTAGTAACAGATACTGGCACCAATGCCAATACTCAGAGCTTTATGCTTAATTGATAATTAGAATGTGACATGGCCGGCAGCTTTCCATTAAAGAATGCTCTCATCATTTTTATTTCAAAGGTTTGAGAGCAAATGATCGAATCAATGCGAGCCTTCTATCATAATAACTATTTTGAACTCATACTTCATAAATTTGAAGTAGAACGTCGCTAATGAAAATGTTTTTAAATTTAACAAAAATATTCCTACGTTTGTTTTGCTATTCGGTGAAAGTAACAATGCGATGTGATCAATACAAATATCGAACCCATCCATTTTCACTAGCAGATGAATGTTTCTGTTTGTGCGCGGGTGTGAAAAGTGGGTGTGGGGTGGGGATGTGCATGTCGGTGTTGGTGTAGGTAGGTGCAGAGATGCGCAACTTACAGATTTTTCAAGTCTCGAGTCAGGTCAAGTAACAAAAAATATATCAACTCAACTCAAGACAAGTCAAACCCAAAAAATTTTTCTTCCAAGTCAAGTCAAGGCAAGCCAGATCCGAGAAGTTTTTCGAGCAAATCAAGTCAAGTCAGATCCGAAAAATTTTCCGACCAACTCAAGTCAAGTCAAGTCAAGTCCATGTCAAATCAAGTCCAAGACAAGTCAAGTCAAACATTTACTCGACGTAATCTGATTTCATTGGTAAAAATTTTTAAACACTTCTGACTTGACTTGGTTTGACTTGCAGGTCAAGCTGGAAGCAGGACTGGACAAGTTAGTGACTTCTTAAGTTAGAAATACAGTCACTATTCAAGTCCAAGTCCAAGTTAAGTCAAGTCAAGTTCAAGTGTGGGTGTGGGGTGTGGG
>CAJNOP010001276.1:23032-38882 GCA_905250075.1 Rotaria sp. Silwood1
TCTTTAGCTAGGAAGAAGTCGACTAGAATCATTTTTTTTGTCTTGTGCGAGAAATTTCCCTTGCAAAACAGAAATAAAGTTCGGGCCGAGCGGCCCGGAAGAATTTGAAGCCCGCCCGGCCCACCGGTCTTCGTTGAGGAGACCCGCCCGGCCCGGAATAAAGACCTTCTCGGGCCGGGCTGGGCCGGGTCTGGGCCGGGCCGAGCCGGGCCGGGTCACCGGGCTGGGTGGCCCGTTTCGAGCCCTGCTACACCCTCAACTCACACCCATATACCCACCCACATACTCACCCACATCCACACCACACCTCCACATCCTACCAAATGCGTAACTGCATTGAACTAAGAAAAACGTCCTACTTAAATCAATTGTCCCTTCGAAATAGCCTCATGTAGACCAATAATCTTCAGCGTGGCCGCTTTCGGGGACAGAAATATTGCGAAATTTTGTTACATTGGAGACCAGTTGTGTTGTTGAAAATTTCTCAGAGAAAGTCGAATTTTTTAAGGTGGTTGCGAGAGAAATATTAATATCAGATCTGATGCAAGAAACAAATTGTGCATCCGCAACCATGGCCGCCTCCAAATCCGCTCACCCCCCCCCCCCATCCTAAGACCCTCGCACGGGGCCTGCGCACACCCACACCCCAAATGAACATTCGAACACAAAAATAACTTTGGATCATTCATGAGATCGATTCTTTGATGCGTCTATGAGTAAGTTCAGTTTTTCCCAGCGAGTCGACGAATATTCATTTCGGTTTTCTGTCGGTCTGAATGGCCAACAGGAAGAAGTTTCTCATACATAGCCAATGCACGCTGATAATAGTCAAGTGCAATGTTTGGTTTGTTTTGATTTTCATGACAAGCACCGATGTTATTCAAACCGAAGGCAATAGCGATATGATCAGATGGATAAAATTTCTCTTGAAGTTTCAATGCTCGCTGATGATAATCAAGAGCTTCGTCGTACTTTCCTTGATCTTGAAGAATGCGACCAATGTGGCTGAGGCTTTTAGCTACTTCCACATGACCAGATGGATAAAATTTTTCTCGAATTTTCAACGCCCGTTGATGATAATCGAGGGCCTCATCGTACTTTCCTTGACTATCGAGAACGCGACCAATGTTGTTTAAGCTTCTAGCAATATGGATATGACCAAATGGTAAAAATTCCTTGTAAATTTTTAGTGCTCGCTGATGATAATTGAGAGCTTCATCGTATTTTTTTTGATCATGAAGAATGCGACCAATGTTGTTGAGACTTCTGGCTATGTCGACATGACCGGATGGATAAAATTTTTCTCGAATTTTCAACGCTTGTTGATGATAATCGAGCGCTTCATCGTGCTGCCCTTGATGATCAAGAATGCGACCAATATTGCTAAGACTTGTAGCAATATCGACATGACCAGATGGATGAAATTCCTCTCGAATTTTCAATGCTCGCTGATGATAATCGAGAGCTTCATCGTACTTTCTTTGATAAGAGAGAATGTTACCAAGGTAATTAAGAACATGGGCAGAATCTATAATTCTTGCTGGTTCACTTTTCATCATGCGATCATAGGCACGTTCAAAATATTTTCGAGCTCTCTTCCATTCACCTTTGAAATCAAGAGTTCGACCTATATTGAATTCAATCCAAGCACGATCTTCATCCTTTGAATCATTCAATAATTGTTCAAAATATTTTTGAGATTTATCGTATTCACCTAAATTACACAATAGTCTACCAAAAACAATCGAAACGCTTAGTTCTTCCGTTTCTTGACGTGTTAAATCAAGATAATCTTTTGTAATTTTTTGTCCTTCATTTGAAAGATTCATTGTAATGATTTGTAATGATTCCTGCTCTTCAATAGATTCAATTATAAAGCAAGCATTTAAATCAAATAAAACTTCTTCTTCATGTGGATATTGACTAAATTCACTAATATCAGCAAAAATAATATTTTTATTTACTTGCTTAATATCGCATTGAATATGAAAAAGAACAGGAATAACATCAATTCGTTTTGTGGGTTTCATTGCAAAAGATAATGCTAATGATTTTCTTTGACTTGTCGATAAATAACCATTGGTTGAAACAAGCTTCCCTTGATTTTCTTTTAATTTATCAAATTCTTCTTTATCAAGTTTAACTCCTCGATAAACATTTAGGATTTTGTGTTTTGATGATAAAATCTTCGTATGTTCTTGTTGTAAAGCTTCTGAAAGATCACCAATAAAAAATCGAAATATATATAGAAGATTAATATCTTCTGTTCTCAATGCTTTATTGATTAATTTATAAACAAAGGTTTGTTTTGAATACCAAAGTATTGAATCTTCTGATCGATACGTTTTTTCAAAATCTTCAATTGCTCTTATTTCTTTTTTATTCCCACGATAATAGTCCTTACATATTTGAATCATTTGTTGTTTCGCTTGTTGATTTCGTGGAAGACGAGCAACGACATAATTAAATAGTTGAAACCATAGAAACGCTGCTGATTCTTCGGATAGATCTTTCAGAGCTTTTTCATGTTGGTCAAAAAATGAAAATGTTTGCATATGTCTATTGACGAGGTCGATTTGTTCTTCGATTGATTGACATAAATCATCAAGCTTGACATAAATTCCAACAATTTTTGAATATTCATTGAATAGATGTTCGTATCGTTCTTTTTTCAAACAAAAAATAAAAATTGAGTCAAGCTGACGGCAAGAAGACGTTCGAGATAGGATTTGTGATGCTTTTGATCCCGATGTTATTAAGAAAACTTTTTCTTTATCGACTGATTCAATAAATGTGGCACATTGTTCAAGATCAGTCGAGAAAACGACATAATCATTAATAAGACGAAGTTGTTCTTTTGTTTTTTCCGTATCTTCACGTGATCCAATATTTGGATCAAACCAAATAAGTGTTGTACTTTCTTTATTATCATCATCATTTGTTTTGATAGATAGGTGATCTAATGATAAATTGTCTGTTGTTTTATTTTTTGTTGGTATTGCTTGTGGCATAATTACTAGAAAAAATTCCCTCGATAAAAATTCAACGTCAAAATGCAAAAAAAACGAGAAGATTTCAAGAGATCGGAGCAATATCGAAATGGATAAATAACATTCGCAATCAACATCACATGTAGCAATTCATTTTTTCCTTCCATTAAAACCCAGACATTTTGTTTTATGTATTTAAAAAGATTGCTGCTTGGTGAGTTTTTCTTCTGTTTTTATTGGAGTAGAAAGAACTGTTTTTTGACGACAACAGGTCCAAATTAAAGTCAAATATCTTTTTGCCGTTGTTTTTTATATTTCGACACAGTTCGTGGAATCAATTTTGAGGATTTTTTTTTTAATTGGTGGGATCAGTATTTTTATATAACTTCAACAGTCATTTCCAATCGTGTTTCACAAAAAGAATTAGCACTACGTCACATATATCGGTGAGAAAATGAAATACACCAAATTGTAATATTTCTCATGTATGCCAGCTTTTCGCGCTCACTGCTGGTTATCACAAATCATCAGTGTCTGTAGTCGTGGGATGCCGGTAAGGAAGAGCTGTCTGCAGAGAATAGTAGAAAATGTTCGGATACAAACCTACATTCACTCTGTTTTATAGCGAGCTCCATAAAAGAAATAATAGACAGCACATAAAAAAAGTCAATATTGATATTTTGATCACTAACATCTTTTTCAATTTTAGAGAATTCCTGTTTAAAATTATTACATATGGGCATGCTGAACCATAGGGCACACCGATTCTTATTTGTTTATGTAAGTTCAGTCAGTTATCAGAAAAATGTAATTTTTTTTACCAATTATAGTACATGTATGATGCTAATGATCTGCTATTGTTTGAGCTCTATATTTCACTAAAACCAAGAGTTATCAAGTGTTTTTTTATAATCCTTTTGTTAAAGTACTATGCATCTAATTTGTTAACGTACATCAATTTTTACTAGGCATCTTTTTGTCATTTAAAGTAAAGCGGACTTCAATGCTAGTGTGGGTGAGAGTGTCGGTGTGGATGTGGGACGTATTGATGTGGGCACCATTCTTCTGTTAACATTCATGTCCACACTCAGTTACAGGCACGCGCACACCCACATCCATACTCACCTTGTGTTGCTGGTTCAAAGATGTTTCTCGTAGATATTCTGCAGGATTGTTGGTTGCCTTACAGACTACCACACTCACTCTTGCAAACCACTGTGCCATACAAAAAATTTAACCACTATCTGATAATGGGTGTGGGTATGGTACGAATTTAAATTCGCACTCACACCCACCTATAAAATTCCAATTTTCGTGATTATACCCAAGTAATGCTCGTCCATCTTACCCGCTTGACCCTAAACTGAATATTCGGCTCTTTCGATGTTATAGACTGCTCTAAAGTCTTCAACAAAGCTAGTATCCAACGTTTCAAAAGGGTGGGTAGGTGTGTGGAGGTTGATATTAGCGTCAATCTCGTTGTGCATAATGATATGCGGGTCCATGTGATCATTTTTGTCATAAATTCATCTAATCAAGGTGACACCCACACATTGATATTCAACAGAAATCTAAATGAACTACACTAAGACAGCAGTATCCGTACGTATCCGAAAAAAAGATTATATTCAGTTTTCTGAGAGGCGACGAAGGAAACGCATTCGCGACACTATTGTGAAAACGCGCCATACTCTTTGAAAATTCTCCTAAAAATCTGTATGCTTACCAGCACATGTGTCGACAATGTTGTTTACTAGAGCGTTCGCTAGAAAAATACGAGCTTAGCTGAACTCCTACCTTAAAATAAATCATATTAGATCTGGTCTGTAATCGGAATACCACTCCTGAAAGAAGCTCCTACTCAAAGTAGCCGTCAGATTAGACAAGTAATTTGAATTTACCCTATACATTCCGACACGTGAATGAACACATACAAGAACACATACCAACAGAAAAACTCCCTTTTATTTCATTCATATCTACTTTCGATACAACGAATATAAATTCTTTTAGTGATGTTTTCCGTCAAATGTACTATTCAAATACTGTGCATGTGCAGAAAAGCCGTTCTCACACTTTATTTCAAAATATTTCCCAGTTCTTTGTCACTTCTGCTTCCTATTCAAACCAATAAGATCTAGATCGTTGACATTTAGTCGAAGAATCCCAACAGCCTGAAGTGTTCTTTCAGGGGATTTTTCAGCACAGCGGCTAGTCGCTCGTCGGCGCCCCTTCGGGCCACCACTCACGGCTAGCCACTGCCATGCTTAATTCTTTTGCTCCATAAAACCATCCTTTTTAATTTACACTTCACCTGATCTGAGACTGCGTTTACTTCGAAAAATAGTTAGATTTGTAGCACGAGAATTCTCGACGAAAATTTCTAAATCGAAACTTTGTTGTGAACTATTCCTGATTTCTTCAATTTCATTGCTTAAGTGGAAAATTAGAGTTTTATTGAAATTTCTCATTAAGGAAATATTAGCGCAGTATTCTCAAAAAAATCTATCTTTTACAGAGATCTCTTGTGAGATGAATCTGCAGTGTGTGTGCTTGCAATATGAGCGACTAGCCGTTCCTTTTACCACAGCGCCCTTAAGCAATAATTGTTTATTGTCCATTTAACATAAAAGATATGACATCATTTACATATATCTTGTTACATTACTTTCTTCGAGTGATAGCGGCTAGAAATTCTACGAGCCAGAACTCCTGAAAAAATATACAAGGTTAACTATATGATTTTTTCATAATAATAATACATTACAATTTACCACCACATTCCAGTTTAAGACCCGCACCTATCTATACATACATTTCCTCAGATCATAGATTTAACTATATGAAAGAACGAGGGTGGATACGCTAGCAAAATCAGATCAATTTGAAAATTTTAAGAAAACCCAGCTAATTTTTATTCCTTTTCTCCATCATTTCAAAAGACACCGGTGCCATTCTTTATACATAGATGGCTTTTACTATGCTTTGAAAAGTTGCAAAGATGCGGAGATTTGAAATGCTTGTGCAACACCTCTTAATAAAATCACAATGGTACTTCTATACCAAATATATAGGATTTCAAGGTGTGAACCACTTCGATCTCATGGAGATTTGAAAGCTATTGTCGAAGCATTCCAAATCTTCGTGTCTTTGCAATTTTTGAAGACATAATGAGAGGTATCTATGCATAAACAATGATGCCGGTGTCTGTTCAAATGCTAGAAATCGAAGTAATTTATCCTGTAGAATCTTATATATTTAATAGAGAAGTACCATTGTGGTTTTATTAAAGGCTACTGCCCAAACATTTCAAAGTCCCATGTCTCTGCAATTTTTTAGAGCATACTAAGAGCTATCTATGCAGAAAAAATGGCACGCTATCTGTTCGAATAATAAAGAAAACGGATACAAATTAGCGTGGTTTTCTTATAATTTTCAAATAGGACCAAATTTAGTAGCATATTCACTCCTGTCCTTTGCATTTAGTTCATGGATAGCCAAAAACGATCCGTGGTAACGACAAAAACGTCCTTTAATTCGTAAGTATTTTTATGAAATTGGAAAAAGTCGCACTATTCAATATCACTTTCTTCTTTCTCATACGTTTAGATTCAATCTAAAGTCAACATATATTCTATTAGTTCGCAATATAGTTAAGAAAATAAAGTTTCTAAACCAACACCAAACGAATCTGAGTGGCCCTGTTTCTTAATATAAAAAGCCTGTTTCTCCAGATGCCACATAGCCAAAACACGTGATTGGTTGAAGTGTCAGCTCAAAAAAAACCTGATTAGTCCAGATGAGAGTACTGAAAGCCTCCGACTGGCTGAACATATAGTACAAAGCAGTCACCAACTTCACTTTTCATTTCAATCTTCCATTCACGACCTTTGACTTTACCGTGAGAATAAAACTCGTTTTAATGTATATCATCCTCCCTTTAGACAAAGAAATCACCTCATATAAAGGCCCAAACGCAATAAAAAAAGCCTCCTATCTGATTGCTCAGCTTTTTAACCAATCATAAGCTCACATGTGACCTCTGATCTCAGATATAGAATCCTGGCCCTCGATAACGTATAGTAAAGTTTCACCGAAAGGCCCAAAAAGTTAAAAATAAAAAACCTCATTTCCGATTGGTCGGCTTTCTAACCAATGGAAAGGTCGGATATAAAATGTGATCTCAGATTCAAAATCCTGACCCTCAATAATCCACAGTAAAGCTTCATTAAAAGGTCCAAAAAGCTAAAAATAAAAACCTCATTTCCGATTGGTCGACTTTCTAGCAGATGGGAAAGTCAGATGTAAAATCTGACCTCAGATTCAGAATCCTGGCCCTCGATAACCTATAGTAAAGTTTCATGAAAAGGTCCGAAAAGCTAAAAATTAAAAATCTTATTTCTGATCGGTCGGCGTCCTAACCAATGGGAAGATCGAATGTAAAATCCGACCTCAATTACCTTTGGTGAAACTGAAGAGCTTACGCTTAAATAAAGTTCGCCTCTGATGTTTTTTTGGCCTTGACACATACACACATACAACCGCATTTTATTTCATATAACCTCCCTTCAGTCAAGGGAATAAAAATCATAGAAAATGACATACTCTATATGTCTCTATTTATTGATCAAATTAAAAATCTGGTCTCAGGGATTTTAATAGTTCTATATGGTCTACAAATTCTGACAGTTTCATGTGATTTGGAAACACTCGATGTAAACGTGGTTGAGATCCCATGAAAATATCCTACTAAGTATAAAGCATTCAAAATAGTTTCTTTTCCTTTTCGAATCTTCCTAATAATTGACTCACCACGGTCAAATAATTTCAATCAATACGTTTGCTGCTGATTGAAATGGTTTTGCGTCGTACACTTTTTTTTTCAAGTGACTTGATTCTTACTTTTGCAGCATTGCAACGCTTTTTGTTTCGTTCTGTGTGCTTTGCTGCCTCCTTCTTTTTTGTTTTTTTAATTTCTCTTCAAACATGCATTGTATTGAAAATGACTGCGCATAGCAACTGCAGAACATTCACAAAACGAATGGGCGAATAGTGATGGCAAAGAAGCCAAAAGCAAACACACATAGGCAAGAAAATTCATTTCAATATGATTTGAGGTGATTCAGATCGTTTAACATTAGACAATGAGTAGTAATAAGACATTTCATTGCATTTTGGTACAATAATTCAATTAATGATAATTAACAGAGCACGACTGCTTTAAGTGAGAAGTTCCCCTGTACTTCATGCGAGTGGTGTGGTTGTGGGTGGGTGTGATCGTAGAAGAATAAACCCCACCCACATCCACGCCTACACCCATCTTCTTCAATTTTTTTGTTGAAAAGATTGTCGTTGTTGTTGACCAATAAAAATGCATCAACATCATCCCGTGGTGGATTTAACTCACAAAAAACATTCGAGGATATTGATGTCGACTAAAATTTAAAATCATAATATGAGAGATCTTTTTTTACTGAATTGAACAAAAAAAATTCTATCAATTAGACTTTTGTTATTTAAGTGATAAACAACTGTTACACTACATATTATGTATAAATTCTATCTTTTCTTCAAAATCGATGCGAAGACTTAAGATTGAGATTTTGGAAAAATAAGAATTTCGAGTTTTAAACCAACTCACTATCTATATATTAAACAAAATACTTTTTTAACATTAAGCGTTGGCGATGTAAGTCAAGCAGATCGTTGACCACTTTTATTACGTGATCTAAAATTTAAATACAAAGCTGTTTATAACATCCCAAGAAAATACAACCTACTCATCTTTGTTGAGCACTGCTTATTTGAATTTATTCAATGATTTTCTTCAGGAGTAACTAAAATATTTAATATTCAATAATTAATTATATTTTATTTCAAATGAATAATAATCTCCGCTTGAAGGTGTCATTGATCGTTTGGTTTGAGAATTATTTCTTGCGCTAGATCAACGTGAAGATATATTTCGTGGTACATCAGCATACGAAAAACCATAATAACACTTGAACTACATAATTTATTTAAGAGAAAAAACCTATATTTTTAATTTTTTTATTTCACTATTATTCTATTACTTAATTAAAATACTATTTAGTAATATAAATCACTTTTATCCATAGATGTCAGACGATTATTTCGTGAAAATTTAACATGATTGGTTTGTTAAAGAAAACTAAGCATAATATAGATATATTGTAGAACATATATTACTTATAGCAAAATGTCAGAAAATGGTGAATAAAAATTTTCGTTTTAATTAATAATTTGTGATAGTTTCAGAGAAATTAGAATCAGAACTAAATATCCATAAATAGCAAAAGCAAATAGTTTTTCAGAGATTGAAGCAGCAGTGAAACCTGAAAATAAGTTTATCCGAAAATGGTCAGTGGTGTTCTTGACGGAATAAGTTCGATAGTATACTTGTGTGCAAAGCTTCATCTAATTTGACTAGTCAATTTGATTCGTAACCAGTGACAACGTTTCCTCTGTTCGAAATATCAGAATGTTCAAATGAATTGTTGTTATTCTGTAGTTCAATAAAAGGAACATCATTATATGTTTTTATGTGTGATCATGAAAAGTTGATGATTTTGCTAGCTAAATATGATAAAAACTTTTATTTATGGGTCTAAAGACCGATCAATTCTTATCCTATTCAATTAGTTAGGAGTTCAAGTTTCGATTATATTGTCTTCGCGACTTATAAGAGCTTCTGTATAACTTCACACGAGCTCTAAACCTTATTTCGTGAGGTCTCTGCATCAAAATTCCATATATCATTGAATAAATCTCTAGAATCGCTCCTTTTTGATCACTACCGTTTTTTTTTAAGAGAACAATGATTACTCTATCACCAACAAGGAATATATTATCAAATTTGTATTAGGATTTAAACTTATAAAAGAAAATGATGATTCCTGTGACGATAGTTTTGCTCGTCTTATGGTATAATATGTCTTCGACTTGGATATACGTGACGTTGCTGAAGCACTAAACCAACATAACGACATTTCTTGGGCTGATGCACGTATTAATAACTCATTGATATCATATTGTTATGCAATGGTGAGGACAATTCAGATCAAAATGATGATAATATTTCCAAAGCAACTTCTATTAAATCAAAAGGCAACGAATGAACTATGGAAGATAAGATGGCTGCAGTTTATGCATTAAAAAGTTTTAATTTAGCTCTGCTTGATTTAAAGCGTTACTTTTATTACGACGAAGATTTATCGCATGTTTTACAATATGGTATGGATGATAGTGAAGCATCACTATCAGTCGACAGTTCGTCATACTCAACAGATGATCCTACATTTTCTAATCATAAAATATGAAAAGAAGCTGAACATACAGAAGAAGCGGTTGAAGCACTTAAAAAGTATCATGACGACTGCAATCAGTGGGAAGTTACAACCGCTAATGGTACAAAAATGGCTCAATTAGCTTTTGGCAACGGAGTAGAATTGCTGCTGCAGCAAACGACAACAATACTGAACGTATATTGCTACATGTTGGAAATCATAATAGTTATGATACTTATCGAAAAAAATCTCATAAAGTTGTAGTAGCAGCGTTCAATAGCTCAAATGAGAAACGCTTACAACCGAATCTTACTTTCTTTCAATATATGAGAAATGCAAATAATATATTCAATATTACTGCTTGTTCCGAACAACAATAAACTCAGACACATTAGTTTTTTGTGATAAGTAATCTGTTATAAAGGTTTTAATTGAAGAACAATAAAAAAACGGTTATTCGACTATACTCTTGAGTGTGCCAATGGACGATGAAGGAAGAGCTCGAATATCCGTTATCTTGAGAGTGAATTCATGAACGAGTAAGAAAACATCGTGTCATCGAATAAGAGAAAACAGACTATTGCAGCATTAACAGGATGTATAGCAACTTACGAAACAAGAAAAGAATCGAATATATCCATCATATATTTTGATCTAATGGATTGATATTCTTTCACTCCTGGTAACGGACTCTGCATAGATTATATTCATAAGAGAAACGTTGTGAAAAACTGTTTTAAAGAATCACAACTGATTTTAGCAGAGAACTGTAATGTTTTCCGAGTTACGAGAACCAATATTATGGTCTTCGCAACACATACTTGCTGTCGACGGTGGAAACTTTTAGGGCACACCGAATAACAAGACATACATCGGTGGTACAAATATAAAGCCAAACAACACGAGTGTGAAGAATTAATGGAAAAATTAAGTGTTGTTTATTCTTGGTTAGAGAAACAAATGTATTATTATTTTAGGATAGGTGAAAGTTCGCAGTCCTTTGTTGAAGTAAATTGTGATACTTCAAAACGGTTATTGACACTTGTTTTGGCATGAACATGATATATGAATATTTCTTCATCAGTGATGAAAATACCAGCCCATTTAGTCAAAATATGGTGGAGATATTCGTTTTTTCTCCCTATTTCGTGCATTCCTCGACATCCTATTTGTAACTAAGACAACAAACAAAAAAAATCATTTTCCTTATCATCAATATCTTTTATTTCAATGTAAGGCTACATGTATCATAAAATATCAATGTAAAGATTACATGTGCAAAAACAATTTTATTGTATTTAAATTTTTAATCTATTGTCTTTTTGATTAAAGACGATTGTATTTCTTTCTGCTCTATCGATTATGAACATTAATTGTTCGCAATGAAGTTGATCTAACAGACAGCTTATGATTATAGAAACTGGAGTTAGTAACATCGGAAAGTTTGATATCGGGTCATATGTGTATTCAAAAGCTAGAAAAAGTAGAATCTTGAAAAAATGACTTACTCTGACGTGAGATTTAATGGTCATTTTCAGTGTAGCAATGCACATAACAGTAACAATAAACTGTTATGCACAGAATCTTGAAACGAATATAAATCTGTTAAATGATGCATCGACAAGAGAATTTGTTATTGAATATCAATAGAGGAAAAGGGAAAATCGATAATGCATGACAAATATGAAGGAAAATCTTAAAGTAAATAAAAAAAGAAAATTAACAGAGAAAGCACAAGAAAAAATAAAAAAACGTCCAAATAGTTTTGCTAATTGATAAAACATTTTTCAGATGATGTTTCGGAAAAGACAGCGTATATCATCGAAATATTTTATATTTATTTAAATAAAAAAATAAAAATATTTATTACGCAATGGATGTTTATTGCTTTTCCTTTAGAAAATGAAACTCGTTTATCAATACATCTCATCTCACATAATTTTTTAATAACATATCGCAGAGATGAGCAAGTCAAGACATTTTTTCAATTCGACCTTCGAATTTTTTTTGGAACGCTTGCTTTAACTCAATTTGACTTGTGACTTTGCCTGTCCAATTAAATCACGGGTCAATACAAAAAAGTGGATATAGTTATGTTTTTCATGCGTCTAATTTTTGTGTAAACAAAACTAGCTACTGGAATAGAAACACGAGAAAATACTTTCATGTTCTTAATATAAAAGATGGCTAGACGAGAATATGTGTAGTCATCTCTAACATATTGATATTTTCATATTTTTCTAATGCTAATTGAAAAAAAAATTATCTGATGTGTGAACAAGGTTGTTTTTACAGAAAACGTTGAAATTCCAAAACAATATAGAACAAACGTATTGAGGAGCCGGCACATTCATGAATTTGTCTCTTCAACCAGCCGACAAATGCAGTTGGTTGTATTATTCGACATTGAAAAAGCACGTGAGAAAATAACAATTCCGTAGGATTTTATCCTGTCTTGTTTTAAATTTGCAATTATAAAATGAAGACATTTGTATATTAACATTCATTAGCAGTAATCTGTCGTTGTTCAATGTAATCAATAATGCGTCATATTGTATGCCTATAGTTGAACTGTCAATAAAATTCGACTTTGAGCCGATCCTAAGTATAAGATAAATAAATGCGGAAACTTCGGATTTAAATCCGAGAGTTATGTGTACTTCAAAAAGTGAATCATACAAATTAATCATCCTAGACTGTCTGAATATCAAAATTATACTGTGAAATCTACCATTTAAAATGTTGATTTCTATTGCGCGTTGCCAAACCAATAGGACATGGGTAGGGAACTGCAAAATCACTTTTTTTAGTCCCGGTCCCGGTCCCGGTCCCGGTCATATATTTTTTTTTAGTCCCGGTCCCGGTCCCGGTCCCGGTCATATATTTTTTTCCAGTCCCGGTCCCGGTCCCGGTCTTTGACATTGGCTTCATTCCTAAAATCGAACAATTTTTTAACGATCTATGTACTTTTATGAATACATTAAATTGACATGAATAATTTTGATTCGTTAACATTACGAGAATTGTTTTTATATCCAGTGTTAAAGTGAAAGAATTTCATTGAAAACTCGAATAAATAAAAATAACCATTGAATTTTGTTAAAAATTCTCATGTTCTTCGTAGTAGTCATCTACTCATTTCTCTCTTCTCTTATATCTACTGCTCTAGCTAAGGGATTTATTATCGAATTGATTATTTATACTGAGTCGCCATTACTATTGTCAAAAAAATAAAATAAATGACGACACATTGCATAAAAAACTGACCGGGACCAGTATGCAAAATTTTTAGTCCCGGTCCCGCAAAAAAGTCAAAATTTGGTCCCGGTCCCGGCGGGACCGGGACCGGGACCACTTTGCAGTTCCCTAGACATGGGACCGAATACAGCTCGAGTTTGAACTCTTTCCTTTGATTTACCCTGAGAAAGTCGTCTTCCCTATGACTTCATTTCTATTGGTCACTGCACAACTAATAGTATTTCGATGGAAGTGCAGTACACATTCGAGTTCTCCATATCTGAAAACCTCGAAGTATCATCAGTGTGACCGGAAGATAAAGCTCTATTTGTGGATCAATTAGATCGTGGACAAAAATATAACCTAGTTCTCTTTAATTATCATTTTCATAGGTAAGTCAACCTTCTTGTTTCTTTATGTTTTATATATCATTTTGTAGCTCTTGAAATTCTCTATCGAATGGTATATAATAGTTGGAGTTTTAATTGACTATGATAGGAAAAGTCTTTTACGTAAGTCGCGATGGGTCCATTTTTCCACAGAAAGCTATAGGGCAAAATGGGTATTTTTGCAATAACTCAGGAACGGCTCGGCCAGTCCTTCTCATCTTCGAACTCGACCGAGAAATTGTCAAGACTAAGCTGTGTAGAAATTTTCATCGCAATCTGACTCTGCTGTCAAAAGTTATCATGTAAACAGCCAACCGGACGGACGGACACACTTACTATTCTATAGTGTACTCACTTTTTGAGTACACAAAACTATGATTCAGTTCAAAACGAATACTAGATTCAGAATCAGCGTTAAAAACTGAGTCGATTTATGTATTTTGTGAATAATTATGAGCAAAAAATTTTTTTTCAAAAAATCCCCGTACCCCCCCCCTCAGGGATGGTCTAGTCAAAAATCACAATTTTTTCGATAACTCAGCCATTTCTTGACGGATCCTTCTCATCTTCGAACTCGACCGAGATATTGTCAAGACTAAGCTGTGTAGAAAATTTCATCGCAATCTGACTCTCCTTTCGAAAGTTATCGTGTAAACGGACGGACGGCCGGCCGGACGGACACACAGACCGATTTTAGTAGTGTACTCACTTTTTGAGTACACTAAAAACGAACTCGTAATATAAAATATAATAAATAAACGAGCAAGAATGTTGCTCGTGTCTCAAAGTTTTCTGCAGCAGTTGAAGAATGAAATGTACTAGTGGCAAAACAGTTAATAACAGTAAAAAGCAACTCAGAGCCATTGGACATTGATTCTTCTTATTGTTATTTGTTTTTAACAAAACCGATGCCGAGAAAATTGTGGCGATTTTGACGATTTCGAAGAATATTAGCGTAAATTCGTGATTAATCGTATTTCGCAAAGAAATCGGTGATTAAACCAGATTTTATCGCGATTATGGTAGAAGAAACAGTTTTTTGACAATCAGTGACCAATAATAGAAATGATTCGTGTTTAATCATCGGTTTCGGTAATCGATTACGATTTATCAATTAATTAGGAAAATATTCTAAGATTTCTAAAATTTGAGATCCAAAAATAATTTCTATCAAAGGGAAAACGGCTGATTTATGTCGCTTGAGGGTGTGGGTGTGGGTGTGGGTGGGTGTGGGTGTGGGTGTGTGGGGGTGTGGGTGTGGGTGGGTGTGCGTGTGGGTGCGGGTGATTGTGGGTGTGGGTGCGGGTGATTGTGGGTGTGGGTGTGGGTGTTCAAGTGGCTGGGTGTTAATCTCTTCTTAATTCAAATCCACACCCACCCCACACCCACACCCCACACCCCACCCACACCCACACCCACACCCACACCCACACCCACACCCACACCCACACCCGCCGACGCTAATGGTATGCACAAAATTCATATTAGTTGCTTCTGATATCCTTATCTGCTGTCTATTTCCATTAGGAATCACCTTTTTCTTTGATAGCATTTATATTAAGTCTCTCACTTTAAATGTTTTAACATTGATAAAAGTAGTCTTTTCAGTGAAGTCTTTAGAGAAAGATAAGGTGAGTATCAAATTTTGTCGTCCTTCAGAAGCAGCAAACTATTTATTCAGCAACAGAAAGCAAGCGATATTGTAGTTGTTCTGACGCGCACGATATCAGCCAAAAAAACCGAGCATCTAGCATTAGAGATTGTATCATGATTTGAGCTGAAACGACTTGACTCAGGTGAGTAATTCATTAGCGTAATTTTCATGGTAATGAAGTTGACGTTATGCAAATCCTGCACAGGTAGCATAAATGTGATCATGGTGTTAAGAAAAATTGAAATAATAATAGAATGAAAATTCATGACTACA
>CAJNOP010001277.1:2486-38842 GCA_905250075.1 Rotaria sp. Silwood1
GATTATACTAGTTGAAATCGGATTTTAATCTGTAATCGATTTTCAATTTCTTCAATTGATTTTTAAATATTCTAAATTGATTGAAATCTTCGAGTATAGAGGAGTACGATTGAATCACAACTTGATTCTTTTACTTATATAGTGAAAATTTTCTCGTTAAAAATATTATCATTCTCCAGGAAAAACATTGAAATTAGCAATCCAATTATAAATATTATTTTGCCGAAGAACAGTCACATTCTAATCGTGAAAATTTTCATTATATAAGCAATAGAATGCTACTTTCGTTCAATCATAGTCGGCCATAAGAGAAGATTTCAATCGATTTTCATTTTGATATTGGTACAAAATCATTTTAACTAAATCCTTAAAAATTTTCGTTGCGTCAAACATCATCAAAACCTCACATCCATTGATACCGAGACCTACGACGAGAGAGGATACTTCTCGTACCCTAAGGATATCATCTTCATCCAGTTCCAAAGTAAAATAAAAACACCAAAGATCCCTCGAGAATCCAAAGCAGACGACGGGCGCCACTTCTCATACTTTACTTAGATTATGTTGATTGACTATAAGGCTGAAATTCGAAAACGGGATTAAGACATACACGAAAATGAAAAATTCACAAACTGATGGATTCAACCAAAGTACATAATGTAGGCCACTTCTGATATTCCAATCCTATTACCCTGAATCAGTGTAGTACTAAAATCTAAAAGTCCGATTGAGTCATAGGGAAAAATCAAACATTCAAAGATCGAAAGAAGCAATCAAAGTACACAAGGTAGTCGACTTTTGGTATTTTTATCCTATTATCCTGATTGAGTGAAATAGTAAAATCCAAAAATCTGATTGAGTCATAGGGAAAAATCAGAAATTCATAGATCGATGGAAGCAACCAAAATACACAAGGTAGGCCACTTGTGCTGTTTTAATCCTATTATCCTGATTGAGTTAAGTAGTAAAATCCAAAAATCCGATTGAGTCATAGGGAAAAATCAAAATTCATAGGTCGATAGAAGCAACCAAAGTACACAAGATGGGCTACTTTTTGTACTTTAATCCTATTATCCTGATTGAGTTAAGTAGTAAAATCCAAAAATCCGATTGAGTCATAGGGGAAAATCAAAACTTCATTGATCGATGGAAGGAACCAAAGTACACAAGGTAGGCCACTTTTGCTGTTTTAATCCTATTATCCTGGTTGAGTTACGTTGTAAAATCCAAAAACCCGATTGAGTCATAGAGGAAAATAAAAAATGGACTGATCGATCGATAATAGTAAAGTTGAGGAAGAGTTTCATATGTGACACTGTAAGCGTATCATTTAGATTGAATTTAAGGATGAAATCCAAAAATGCGATCGAGGCCTATGACGGAATGAAAAGTGGCAGATCGAGCGAGAAAGTCAAAGTGGGGGGGCGGACTGGATAGGGCAGAAGGGCTCGATTTAGATTTTGATAGCATGGAGTATGGGATGGCTTTTGAGGTGAACCCTTCTTCTGTGATTCAACGGGTAGATAAAGCTGCGTCGATGTTGAGGAAGTGATTGGAGGGTTTCCACTGGAATAGTTTGAAAATAGAGGAGTTTTCTCTATAGGGTGCGTTTTGAGTTAAGGGAAGTTTTTCTTTGGTGGGTTATGTTAGCTGCGGTTTTGGCAGTAGCGTCGAATGATGTTCGTATTTGTTTCTATAGAATTGTAAAGTGGGTAATGATTTAATACTGTATTCGAGTTTGATTATGTGTGGGATCAGGGAGACTTAATGTGTATTTTTTGCGTACGGAGGGACGGGGTGTGGATGTGTGTGGGTCATGTGGGTGTGGGTGGGGTGCGGGTGTGGTTGTGGGTGTGAGTGTGGCTGTTGATGTGGCTGTGGATGTGCTTGTGGGTGTGCGCGTGAGTAATGTTTTCGTTTCTCCCACACCCCTACCCCCACATCCACACCCCATACCCACACCAACACCCAAAAAAAATAAAAATAAGATAAAGAAATTTTTAATTAAAGGAATAAAGAGATAAACTAACCTATGTCCAATAAAAATAGCTTTCTTTAATTGATAATAGTCAAATATAAGTTGAATTGAATGAATAGTTTCAGACATATTTGGAATATCTTTAAGAGATGGATAACGCATACATATACATCGCATTGATATTAATATAATACGATGTCGTCGAGAAAATTCTTTATGAATACGTGCAATAAAAGGTTGATACATTATAAGATCAGCACCAATTCCATGAAAAAAAATTATTGGATCTTCTTCTTCTTCTGCATTACATGTTTCATCATGATAGGTCCAAAATGAAAGAGGACCTATGTGCATAAATTGATATCCTCTTAAATAAAAAATACTTGAAGAAATAATTCCATTCAATAATGTATTTGTAAGAAAATATAAAGCTAATGGACGAAAAATAACACGAACAGGATCAAGAATATGTTTCATATGTGATATTGTATTAGTTACTTCATCATCAGCTATTCTTAATTGATAATCAATTTCAATTTTTTGAATAAGTGAATAAAATTCTTCATATTCTTTATCATTTAATTCTTGTAATTCTTTTGAATAAAAAGCATATGCTAACCAACCAACTAAACTCTGACGATCAATGTTATGAAAAGGACAATCCATAAACCATTTACTTAATATATGTCGAAGATTTTTTATATTTGAAAGTGCATTTGAAATAATACGATCACGTTCAATAGATGTTAAATGAGATGGAGGAATTTGATGTTGAATTTTTGAATATAAATATGATTGATAAATAAGAAAAATAATTTCTATAATTGACCATATTGTTAAAAATATTCTTAAATATGATGATGATATTGGTATAATAGAAATATTCAAAAATAATATTTGTATTAACCAAATAATTGATAATGGAATAATTGATGATATAAAAATAATTAGTAGAAAAGAACATAATGCAAGAAAATGACTAGATTGATAAATTTCTAATAAACGATTGATTAATGATCGATCAACAAAACGAATGGTGGTGATTTATTTTTTGCACATTATGTTGTAAAAATCTTTGGAAATATACCTGGTCAAGAACGTCAATTGTGGCATCAGGAAGATATCACCTACTTACCTATTACAGTAGTTGTTCCATTACCCGATAGTTTAAGAGGACATTTTGGTGTTCGTTGTGAAATTAATAATACATTTAGTGGTACATTATTTTTTAAATCACATGGCACATGGTACTTGGAGACAAAAAATTTATCAACTCAAAATAAAACTATTCCGATCCGCCGTAAGTAAAAAAAATCGAATAAAATTGATGACATATTAACACACGATTTTTAGGAGCAACAGCGTGATCATGATATAAATTGTAGCCAAGGAAACAAAAACAAAAACAAAAACAAATGCATTTCTTTTCCAAAAGTTTATTGTTTTTTTTATGCTGATTCCTGCTACTTGTTCGTCAGATTTAATTTCATTTTTCTGACTTTATCTTGTTTTATTTAATAAAACAAAAACAACAAGAAAAATATAATGATGTACTAAATTATTATGATTATTATTATCAATCTATATGATATATGTGTTGTGGACTATCCAATATATTATAACGAGTACACAGTATCAGATTTTTTTCTACTTAATTTCTTTCTGAGAAGACTTTACTTCGAATATAAGAGTAAAAAAAAATCGCAAAAATTTGCAGAAAACTGTGTGATATGACACACAAAAAAAAGGAAAACAGACATTGTTATTGTATATCTGTTGAACTCTGAAGCTGACGAATAAGAAAATAATATCGTCTCA
Source organism: Rotaria sp. Silwood1 (assembly GCA_905250075.1). NCBI lineage: Eukaryota > Metazoa > Rotifera > Eurotatoria > Philodinida > Philodinidae > Rotaria > Rotaria sp. Silwood1. Next base: position 6,283 of record CAJNOP010001277.1, read on the forward strand.
TAGCGATAATTGTTGATAGAAAGAACAATAATGCTTTGTACTGTTGTTTACGAAGATGTATAATAAGAATGATGCATAACATAAAAATCGCTTGATATTAAAACAAAATATGATGACAAAATTCGAGGATCTGTCCGTCGAGTTGTTCTACGAAATATTTATTTATTTCCAGTTTCATGAAATACTCAATATTTTTTCTAATGTTAATTCTCGATTTACTAATATCGTTAGAAATATACCATTTATTCGCGTTTATTTGGGTCTGAATGGGATGAGTATAGCAGTAACTGAATTCTATAAAATACATTTATTACAACAAAATATATATAGCCGTCTTATATCATTATGTGTCTCACATACATTAACTATTGATGATGGCTTATGGTTAGCATTAGATTTATCTGCATTTATCAATCTTCGTCATTTATCTCTAATCGATATTAAACGTTCTTGTTTTGAATTGATGCTCAATACGTCTTCACCCAACACATCTCTTGTCATGTTTAGTATACGTTATTCAGAATTCTATCAAGCTGCATATACATATAAAGGTGTACCTGAAGGTGCATATTATGATCGAATCTTTTGTTTATTTCCTTTATTACGTGTATGTCACCTTCGTTTTTGGCGGTATGTATACGACTCTCAAGTTAGTCAAATAGTTCTACCACTTAATAAAACTTTTATACCGATTGAAACAAATCTTTTGAATTTACAATCACTTGTACTTCGAGAATGTTCGCCAGCCTTTCTGTTACATTTACTTGGACATCATCCACAATTGCAAGAGCTCAGCTTTGATTTGTGTACTCCTTGGCTACCTGATAAACATCCACTCATCAATGATTATAACAAGTAAGTTTCTCTTGTTGAAGTCAAAATAAACATTATGATATATATAAATTTATTCAATAATATTAACATAACAGATTATAATTGACAATGAATTGTTTTGTGAATTACTGACACCATTTTTACAATAATATGTTTTTCAATCAACTATACAGTGTTTAATTATAAGATGATAATTTGAAAAAGTTCTATGTTGTTTCAAAGACTCATGAAGGAACTCAATGAATATGAGAGATGAATGTAATGAGAATTAAGCAACAGGTTTAAATTTTTGATAACATCAAAATATAAATTATGATATTTTTTTATTACGAAAGGATAATCAACTGATATCCAATCATAGTAAAAGCAGAGCTGAGTTTTTCTCTTTTATATTCGATTTTATGATCGTCATACTTTTCAATCTTCTCGATATGTATTTAAAAGAAAAACTCTTCTCATTTGTTTGTTATTCAAATCACATCGATTGACCATTGTTTTCTAATCTGAGATATAACTAGAACATATAAGAGTTGAATATAAAACTTCAAGATTAGAAGGAAATAAAAATTCATGAGGGCTTGAAGGAATAGTATAATATATTTTAAAATAAAGTTGCAATATCGGAGCATTCTCTTTTGAAAAAGTCACTAACTCTTTACCCTCGAAAGCTAATCATACAAAATGAGCTTAAAAAAAATCATATACCTTTACAAAGTCTTGATGAAAGAAAACTGTTTTTAAAACAATAATCATTGAGCTTTAATACCAGCTTACGAGAGAGAGAAAAAACTTGTTTTTTTTGATACAAAACCATCCTCATACAGTAAGTCAATGATGTTCATCTTTGTGAATATTTGATAGTAAATGATTAAATGAATTTCGATTGTCTATGAAAATTTTCTCGTAGTAGTCGCTAATTATTTGTTATAGTTTTATTAATGAATTTGTTTTGGATTTTGTTCATAACTTTTTCTGAAAAAAAAAATATTTAGTTAAACATTAGTCAAAGAAAAGAACACCTGTCATATAAGTGTGAAATAGATGCAATTAGACGATGAAAATGGATGTGTTTAATAATAAGTTCATTATTATCATTATCATAATGATACAATACATGATGATAAGATAGAAATTTGTTGTTGTATACAAAATTTTCATCGTTTCGGCGTTATGAAAAGAAAAGTATTTTCAGTATAAAAATATACAAACTACTGTGCATAAATAATTAAAACACTAGTACTGTATGATATGGTGTCAATGAACAATAGAAAAGAGTATTTTTCAGTAAAAAACTGAAATACTATATCATCTATTTATGATTATTTTTTTTGTTAATCTATTTTAGTCGAGTTTCTCGTATTGATAAACGTCTAGTTCCCAATCTGCGTCGTCTTAAGATAACATTAAACTATAATAGTTATGCTACGGAACTACTTGACCAATTATTTTATCATGATGTTTTATATTCACTAACGAACTTCACATTAGTTGGTATGGTGAATGAACCCTATATTGTTTGCAAGTTACTATCAATGCTTTGTCACCAATGTTCATATAGGTTGGCTGTTAGATGGATTGTGAAAACTACAATATCATTTTCGAACACAAGTATTATCTTGTTAAATACGTTACAACAACTGAAAGGACGAATACCAATAGAATTAGAATTATGTTTATATGAAAACAGTTATTCTATTAGTGCTTTCACATTACCACGAATTGACAAATCTTTGGATGCTTATAGTTATTTTGACAAAAGTACTATTTGCGTGTATGTATCATTTTGAATTTCTTTTATAAAAAATGATGTTTTTTCAATTATTTAGACAAAGTCGTTGGTCATATACTGTGCCGACTTTGAACAATCGTTTGACATATGTCAATAATATTACATTGAATGGTAGACGCTCTCAAATTGACAACGAATTTCTCTGTTACTTACGAACTATTATTTCTTGGCATCAAATCATTTCGCTGACAATCGATGATTCATTTGACCTATGTCAACTAAGTTTGATCTTATCAAAAATGATTCATTTACGTAGTTTAGAACTTCATTATCACTTCAATTATAATGTTGATGATGATTGGAACAATCAAAATTTAATGAAACTTTTCAATGATACTTCTTTGTGCAATATACTCATGTCAAATGGATTACAAAAACTACATCTTTATACGAATTGGGAATATCCAGATACTATAATCATTGCTTCTTTAATTGTGAAACGATTACCACATCTGGAAATCATCGAGTTAAATTGTCATAATAGTAGTCAAGTTCCTGAAACATTACATATATTAATGAACGGTCTTCCGAAATTGAATTTTATCATTTTTCATGCTTTTTTGACTGGTGAAAAGCAACAGGAGTTAAAAATGCAAGATCTTCAGAAGCATTGTACGCGTACTTATAGAATTGAAGATCTTGAACCACTTGCCGATATGACAATAATTCATATATGGCTTTAATAACTCTAAACTATTAAATTTCTGTATTTATTGATAGTTACTTTTTCGTTCTAAAACTCTAATATAGTGGTTGACTATGACTTATTAAAGAGATAGGAAGGACAGAAACATTGAAACTTGTTCAATATTAATACAAATCTCAAAAGATGTTTTTGTTATTATTGTATTTGATAAAAGAAGCAATCAAAATTTTGTATTGTCATCATTAGATTTATTAATAATTGAAGACTTAATAAAAAAAAAACAAACTTCGGGAAAATGAATATTCTTTTTATAGAGAAATTTTCAGTTCATTTTTTGAAATATTATTATCATCTTTATTTAGTTTTTTTTTTATATAAAAGATATGATCATATTCGGCATTGTGAACTATGAAGAACAGTGTAATAATAAATTTATGCTTAAAATAACAAAAATTAGCAGTACTCGAAAAAAGAAATTACTCAGATTGATTTCTGCTTTTCATTCAGTTTCATTGACTTTTGAATAACTTCATAAATATAAACTTAAACAGATGTTGTCAACACACTAAAAATACTCGTAAAAGTTTTTGTTTAGAACCTAAATAAAGATTATCATAATCACTTTGAACTTCAGACAATATCATGAGATTAGTCAAAAGTCAATGTTAACTTGAATCATCGATAAATGATTGTAAAATATTAATATTGATTTTATATTTTTCTTGTTAATATTTGAAACTTGATGTAAACAAACGTGAACAAAAATTACTTTGAAGAACTTGGGTGTGGGGTGAGTGGGTGTGGATGTAGATGTTGTTTACTTACTTTGTGCCCACACCCACACACCCGGTTCAGTTCCATTTGGTCGACAAGTCCTTAATTGGTCCCTTTTCGTCGACAGAATTTTTTTTCCCGTTTTGTCGACAAAAAAAAATTCCCTATTCGTCGACAGAAATTTTTTTCCTGTTTCGTCGACAGAAATTTTTTTCCTGTTTAGTCGACAGAAATTGTTGTCCGGTTTGGTCGACAGAAATTTTCTTCCTGTTTAGTCGACAGAAATTGTTGTCCGGTTTGGTCGACAGAAATTTTCTTCCTGTTTCGTCGACAACTTTTCCTCCCTTTGATATAGCGCATTTTAATAATTAATAGATTGGTCGACTCGTTAAGAGACAGCTGATAAAGAATCACAAGAATCATCGTACAATTTTGATATTCGATCTAGGTACCTAAATACTGCACTTCTTTTATTTTTTGTATGACATCAGATGCAAAAAATTAGTACAAAAAATTATGATATTTTTCTTACTGGTGTCAAATTTTCATGTATCTATTCTTTTAAATGTGTTATAAACAATTTTTGTTGGACTTTTTGATCCTTTGGCTCATGATTGTGTCGAGTAGTTGCAACAAAAATTCGATCACCTTTTTGAGTAAAACGTCCTGGATATTTATTTCGATTATTGCAATGCCATTAAGCATCGACATTACGAATACGATCACGTAAGTATCGATAGCCATTGAAAATTAAACATTTTTTACCTTTTCTAGATTCAATTATTGTATATATTTTAATTCAAATATGTGGAATATTAGTAGAGATAGAAACAAAGAATATCCAAGTTATTGTGGTGGTTTGTTTTTTTTCATCATGATTCATCCACTTTATGTAATCAATATGATCTTCTCTAATAAAAGTTAATCATACTAGTCTTACTGATGTATCGTTATTCGATTACATCGATTATATTGTCACCTATAAAACACTAATAGTGATCTATATTTAAAATAACCTTCCACCTTTCAAAATAAGTGAATACTCGTTATGCAAGTGACTAGACTACCCTTAACTAGTCGACCAAATTATTAATTATTAAAATGCGGTGTATCAAAGAGAGAAAAAGTCGTCGACTAAACAGGAAGAAAATTTCTGTTGACAAAACGGGAAGAAAATTTTTGTCGACCAAACAGGATGAAAAATTCTGTCGACCAAACAGGACAAAAATTTTTGTCGACAAAACAGGAAGAAAATTTCTGTCGACGAAATAGGAAAAAAATTCTGTCGACGAAAAGGGACCAATTAAGGACCTGTCGACCAAATGGGAGGATACCCACACACCCACACTCCACCCACACCCTCACACCCACACCCACCCCACCACCCACACCCCACACCCTAAATGACTCTTTTTCATGAACTCGAATCAACTTCTTTTTTTCGGGTGGTGCTGTGAGAATGTAATCGCTAGACATAGTAATCGAAATGATAATTGAAAGAATATCATCATTCATATCATTTTCATTAGCATAGAGATTAAGAAAATAAATCACGGGTAATTTAAAGTAACGAAGAAAGAGTAGATTTTCGTTTGATATTATTGCCAGACGATGTAGCGTTTCATTGTTGATGTTTTCCAATGCGGACGAAGCAATTTTCAACTTCCATATTATTGATCCGTGTGCTGCCGATTGACGATTTAAGTTAGCGAAAGAGTCATAATTATCTAAAAGTGTTTGAAAGTTTTCTCGAGTAGTAATTGGTTCTTGTACTTCTTTCAAAAACGTTAAGAATTCAATTTCATCACTGATTTTGTATAAAGTAAATAGATCGGATGGAAGTTTGAAACGTTTAAGACTGATTGTATTAGGTCCTGTTTCGATAAGATCATGTAATCCTTCAAAATTATTCGAAATATGATCATAGTTTTCTTTAAGAACTTTAATATTCTCTTCTGACCATAAATCAACTAAAAAAATAACGCCGTTTAGATGGATCTTCTATGAAAAGGTCTTCTTTCCACGCATCTATCCAACACTGATGACCTGTGAGGCCAGCAAATGATTCGAATATGTATGTGTTGGCAATATCATTAGGTAGACGATCTTTATTTGATATCCATGTCAGTACGGACTTGTTCACCCTCTGATCAATCTCGTTCTGATCCTCGGCAGAAAATGAACATGTTCCATTCGGAAACAATGAGCAATACGAGAACAATGTCGAAGACCAACTAAATCTCGTGGTTCCCTATCAATAGTTGATCAAAATTGCTCAATACATGAAGGGGATCGTTTTAACTCGAAGAATAAACGAAATGTATGTTGGATACGATGATTATATTTTTCATATGTTATAAATTGAATAACTTCTTTCTTTTGATCATTTGAATCGAATGATTCTAACATTCTGACCATATAACGAGCAGAAAGATATTCTTGAAAGGTGCGATGAATGAAATAATAGATATTTTCGACGATTAAAGGCGAAGGGTTTCGTGTTTGAGGTATAAGTAAAACAATTTGTAGTACGGAGAGACGTAGTGGACCTACAACGTTGGTTATTTCTTTTCCAGTAATCGTGAATCGATGTTCTTTTGTTGCATCAAATGCCAAACATTCCAAACAGGCAAAAGCTATAGCATTGGGTTCTTGATAAATATTTTTTTGAACGAAAGCGGCGTTACACAGACAATGAAACTTTAGCAAATATTGTTGCAAGAGATGGTCACACATTTTCTGATAGAGTTCTCCAATAGTCATTTGAACATCTAATTTTACTTTTCCTGTCTCCCATAAACTACAAATGATTTCGAGACATGCAGGAACACGTGCTGTTTGTAAGAGGTTTTTAGAATTACTAATAAATGACCAGCATTCCCTGGCAGTAGTTCGAAAGATATACGAAAAATAGTTGTATATATATTTTTCAATATCTTGATCAGTGAAACTTAAAATCTGAAGTTGAATATCGTAATAGAAATCATATGTTGCATACGGGCGAGATGTTAGAATTAGATATGATTTGTCAAATAATTCTTGTTCGATCGGAAGTAAATAAGTTGGAATCGTTCGTTCATAACATCCATCGAGAATCCAAAGAATATCTGATGAATTTTCAAAGAGATTTTTTAATTTTTGTTTGTCTAAATGGGGTGTGGGTGTGAGTGGGTGTGTGTGGGTGTAGGTATTATTCAACACTCACACACCATCCACACCCACTGACACCCTAACCCTTAAGCCACACCCACACCCACACCCTTTCGTGTATATTTGGTGGATTTTTAGAACTAGGATTGTCATTACGAATAATGAAATGTGTTTGACTAATACGTCGAAATGAAACACAAACAGCATGTTCTTTCCAACCAGTTGGAATAGTATATTCATCATTAATTTCAAGCTGTTTTATTTTACTTATGAGGTTTTTTGCGATTTTTCGATAATATTTCATTAATAATGATTGTGACGATTTTATCCGAGAAAAACTTTGATTCATCATTGGTTTAGTAATATTTACTGGAATAAGTAATATTCCAATAATAAAATAATATGTTTCTAAATTATGTAAAAGTTCTTTTTCAATAATTTCGATCATATGATCATCTTTGTTGATCTTCTTATCAATAATTGTTCGGACGAGAGTGTAAATACGCACTTGGAGAAATATTTCTGGTCTAGATCCATCACTTAAACTTCGTCCACGATGAGAGGCATTATCTATATCACGAAGAGCAGGAATAAGATTATCAAAGACTATTTTAGTATGTTCAGTAGTAATACGAGTATAAAGAAGACGACTTACAGTATAATCAAAAAGTATTTCATTTCCTTCTCTATGTAATCGATCATAATGATTGATATAGAATGTCCAACGTTTTTCAAGTTGTAATTTTGTTGGACTATTACGATGTTCATAAAGAAGAAGAAGTTCCTCGTGTCGACCGAGTTTTGCAGCCAATTGAATAGGAGAAATAAATGTGTTAATTAATCGATCAAAATGAGATACATTGCGATGAAAATATGATAAATGCCGATTAAAATCAGACAGATTATTATTAAAACAAGAGAAATTACAATCGACGCATTGTTCCACTAAATTTTTGACCATTTCTGAATTGCAATTATTTTTAAGTGTGTTATATAATTGTGTTTCGAGTGTTTCATTCATATAAGCAAAAAGATGTGTTGTTGTTCTTCAACATAAAACAGATGAAATAACATCAAGAAATGTCTACGTTACAACGTCTTTGCATTTGTGTTTTCTTTCTTTTTCTCTAACTCAACATGCGCTTGCTGACGACATTTTTTTTTCGATGATAGGCAAATAAAAAAAGAAGTATTGAAGGTATATACGTGCATGGATTAAAGACGTTGTGGGTGTAGATGTGGCTGTCGGTGTAGGTGTGGGTGGGTGTGTGGCTGTGGATGTCGGTGTGCGTGTGGGTGTGGGTGATTAATTGCTCTATATCCCCACCCACACCCACACCCACCCACCCACACCCACACCCACACCCACACCCACCCACACCCATAGCCACACCTACACCCACACACCCACACCCACACCCACACCCACCCACCCACACACCCACACCCATACCCCACACCAATAGATGCCACAAAAGTATAGGACTTGAGGACCTATGGTTGCCATCATAATAGAGGATTTCCAGGCCTATAGATGCCCTCATAACATAGAACTTGAGCAGCTATGGGTACCCTTATAATAGTGGACTTCAGAATCTATAGTTGCCCTTACAATATAGCAACTGAGGACCTATGGCTGCCCTCAGAGTATAGGACTTGAGGACCTATGGTTACTCTCATTATAGAGGACTTGCGGACCTATACATGCTCTCATAATATATAACTTGAGCACCTATGGGTACCCTCATAATACAGGACTTCAAGACCTATGGGTACCCTCATAAGAGCGGACTTGAGGAGCTATGGTTCCCTCCTAATATAGGACTTGAGGACCTGCTGGTAGCCCGAGAGTATAGTATTTGAGGACCCGAGGATACCACCAGAGTATTGGAGATGAGGACCTATGGGTACTCCGTACTATTGGACTATATCAATCCCAGTGAATTCTTGGTCAGTTCCAGCCAAATCCAATTCCAATTCTGGATATGGATTTGACTGGAATTGGATTTAGTGCATATCTAGTCCCATGCGATGCCCCCCCCCCCCCCCCCCCCCCCCCCCCCCCCCCGGCATCCGCGCCGATGCCTCTAGCATCCCAGGAAATGCTAATGGCTTTCTAGGCGATGGCTCTAGCATCCCACGCAATGCTTGTAGCATCCCAGGTAATGGTTTCAGCATGCCAAGTGATGACTCTAGCAATCCTAGCAATGCTAGTAGCATCTCAGGTGATGCCTCTAGCAACTCAGGTAATGCCTCTAGCATCCCAGGCGATGCTATTAACATCATAGGAAATGCGATTAGCATCCCAGAAAATGCTACTAGCATTCTAGGTGGTGCTATGAATCATCGCAGAGGGACTGAGAAGAAAAGTGAGCTCCAAATTTGGAGTTTGCGCAATTTGGAGCTCACTTTTCTTGACCTCTTGAAAATGGTACCATTGGATTCAGCATGAAATTCTGTACCTAACTCAACCCGATTTAGACTCAACTCAAATAGTATAGCGAATCACGTCAAAAGAAACCGAATATGGTGCTAACTTTATCGACGTATAGATTGTTCACAATTTTCCATCGCTCTGTTGAAAATTTATCAATAGTTAATTGATTAATGTATCAGTTATTAGTTGTTCAGAGGGTGGAACATTTAAAGAACGCATTATATTTGTATTACGCAAAAATTAATTAGATATTTTTAAATATTCGTCGAATCTCATTGGGTCGCATTTGAAACATTCAATTTGTGTTCAGATTTAGATGTTTTTTGCATTTTTCTCCAAAAAATACTTACCGCTGCCGCGATAGTTATTTCAAAGATTTACCGCGGTCGCGCCGCCATCGACATCTCTGGGTGAGAGTGGTGGATGTATCGTCACTCTCACTATCCGCGAAAATTTGTTGTTTACTCTTCATCTTTGTGAATGACGGCTCGCATATAATATTGTTTTTTCCTTTTTCTTACGGCATGTTTCAATTAGTCGAAATTCTGTTTTTCGCTCTCTGTCAGCAACTTGTGTGCACATTTTGTTTTTTTTTTCTTTCCTTATATAGTTTTTTACACTACTGTAGCTGTTCGTGTCTATCTTTGCTAATCGACCAGATCATTACTTTAAATGCCAGCCAAAATTTCTTCCAATTGACAATTGATGACATTTGATTCCATCTCAGTTAGAACAAGAGATTGTCCATCATAAAATTGCGACTTTAAGTGTTTGAATAATTTCAGTTATTTCAACAGTTACTAATTATTGAAATTTGTTGACGTCTCATCATAAAGCTCGGCGTAATAATTATTGAGTCTTGTTGGTCACATAATCAATACTTGACTACGAGATGTTATCGTCTGAATCGAAAGGAATTTCTGATGAGAAGCAGATCTTATGTTTCGAACAAGAAATTTGCGTTTCAATCTGGCTTGATCAAAACGATCTTGCAAGAATCGACGATATCGAGAAGGCGAAAACAGAACTTGAGCGGATGGTGAATATTGTTGAAATATTCGGTAATGTGGACCAATGCGTCGATTTTATTACGGATAGTCAAGACTGTCAAATTTTGCTGATAGTTAGTGAATCTGCTGCTGAAAAAATTCTGTCAATACTTCATGAGGACAACCAACTCAAAGCGATTTTTATATTTTCTTCGAATCGATTAGCGAATGTGTCTTGGATGGAGAAATACGACAAAGTTATGGGTATTATTAGTAGTGTCACATCAATATATCGGTTGCTGGAGGCGTGCAAGCACAATGATAGTGTTGAATTCAATTTTATGAGCAATGTTCCTACTTCATTGACAGATGTCAATCCAGAAAACCAGCAGGACGTCATGTTTATGTATGGCCAACTGCTCAAATACGTTTTAATAGAGATGACTTATTCAGAAAGTGATCGGAATCAAATGTTCGACTTTCTTCGTAGTAAATATCAGAATCCGAAGGATATTGATAAAATTCATGAATTTCAATGCCGCTATGATCAAGTGGATCCTATTCATTGGTACACGAAAGATTGGTTTCTTTACAATGACTTGAATAAAGCATTACGTGACTATGATGTTACCTATTTGTATGCAATACGTGTCTTCATCAAAGATCTTCATCAGCAAATTGTTCGTTCCCATATGAAATCGAAAGAATCGACGATTTTGAAACTTTATCGCGGTATGAACATAGCCACAGCTATTTTTGATGAAATGAAGATAAAATCGGGGAGACTATTATCTTTCAATTGTTTTCTATCTACCACAGCTAATAATGAGGTTGCCATGATGTACAGTGGAGCTCTAGGTAGCTTTCCTCATATGACTTCAGTGATCTTCGAAATCGATGTAGATCACTCAATATTTACTCCTGCCTATTATGTCGAGATAAAGGATAAGAGTCAATTCAAAGACGAAGAGGAGTTTCTCTTTACAATGGGCAGTGTATTTCGTATCCAATCGATTGAACCTCTCAATGACGGTAATATTTCGCGCATCAAATTACTATTAACCGACGATAACGATGTGGAACTAACACGACTCACTAGTTTCATGCGATCAGAGATAGAGACTCCGAATGAATTGTCTTTTATTCTACTTATGACTACGTGGGGTAAATACGAAGAGACCATGAAGATCGGTCAGTTAATGATTCCAACGGTTTCTCAAGAGTTGAAACCAATCTTATCCGTCACATTGGCAGGCATCGCTTTGGAACAAGGAAAGAGAGAAGACGCCATGGTTCAATTACAATCATTATTCGATTTTTTAGATGAGCGATCTCTTATTTCAAGAAATAAAACAATAGCTAGTTTGGGCGAAACTATGCTCTGTTGCATGCAGGGTAAATGGGATCTTGCTGTAGAAAATATCGAGGAAGTGTATGGTATCAAAACATCTCAAGCTTCAGAATATGAACCAATATCGTTAGGAAAAGGTTACTTAACAATAGCCACGATCCGTTTTAATCAAGGACGTTTATCCGATGCTGTCTCCTCTGCGATCAAAGCATATGAACTTCTCAAAAGTAGTGTGCCAAGCACACACCCATACCTTGCTTCATGTCTCCAAATAATTGCTGCGATAAAGTTTATTAAAGGTCATTTGGATCAAACATCTGCCATATTAGAAGAGATTGTCAAAATTCGACAGCGTTCGCTACCACCAGAACACCCGCACAGAAGAATGATTGAACTGGCAACTGAATACTACAACTTTTCACACGGTGATAACTTTCATTCGGAATCACAAAAAGAATTTTTGCAGACGATTTCCACACAGCTACGATCCAGCATCGTAAGCAATCAGCATTCATTATTGCTACAAGGTATTGCATATTTTGGGGAAAATAAGTTTGACGATGCCTTATCTATAATTAATGAGTATGTCGAAACAATACAAGGAAAAACTTTCCTGCTGAATCAAATTCAATGGTCTTATGTGCATTTCATAAAAGCGGAATGTAATCGTAAAAGACAAGAACTAGAAAAAGCCCTGGAATCTTACAACAAAGCCTATGAAGCCTTAAGGGAAAATATTGACGAGTCATATCCATATGTGGCGAAGGTGTTACAACAAATCGCCAGCATCTATGCAGGACAGAACATGTTTGATGAGGCATTTGCTGTATGGGAAAGACGCATAGATAGGCCAACAGGCATTTCAAGAGAGGATGTCAACACTTTCAACAATACTCGCTTGCAGAGCATCGCCAACACATATACAAAGCAAGGTTTCTATTACGAAGACTGCGAACAGTATGAAAATGCCTTAGTCAGTTTTGAAAAGTGCCTCGAAATTCAAAAATCTTCTCTGTCCATAAACTATATTGGCATTCAACGCACTCATTGGTTTATCGGACATAATTACTTAACACAGAAAAAGTACGACAATGCCTTGGCTAGTTTTCAAGAGTCGCTAAATATTATACAATTATACCACCCAACACGTACAAACGATTTGATTTGCGCTTACAAAGATATTGGTATGAGTTTTGAACATTTGGGAAAGTTTTCTGATGCACTTATACACTATGAAGCGGCTCTACAAATTCAACTAGAATCTTTATCACCAACAGATCCAAGTATTGCACATACTCGGAGGCTCATAGGATTTTTGCATTGTCAGATGGGAAATCCCGATCAAGCTTCACTCCAATATACGAAATGCTTAGAGATGAACTTGACAGAATGGCCGTTTCCATTGGGTCTGATTGCTGATGGTTACCTCTTCATCGGATATCTTTACCACGACCAACAAAAAAATGAAAAAGCTTTGTCGCACTTTCAAGAGTCTCTTAGAGTTAGAAAGAATTGTTCACCTATCAACCCGTTGCATTCTGCTATTGTTTACACACAAATCGGAAATGTGTGTTTCAAGCTGCAAAAATATTCTGATGCACTTGAAAACTATCAACTCGCTATGGACTTTCGACTTCAAGTTACGTCATCAACGGATCAATCGATAGGAGACATTTGGACACGCATGGGAATGGTTCACATTGAATTGAATGACTATGAAAGAGCACTGTTCGCAGTCAAATCAAGATTTAAGATTGAGCATTCAGAAATGTCATTGTCGGAAATAGAAGAATCAGGTAGATCATTTATACTAGGATATTTATTTAACAATTACCAGCAGTCAGATGCGTTGATAAAATGGCAACAGTTTTTAGACTTTGAAGCACGTTCGTCGTCTGCAGACTATCCGAATCTTAGCAATGCCTACAGAAGAATTGGTTGTAGTCTTTTCCTTGAGAAAAAGCATTCCGACGCACTCTGCAACTTTCAACGTGCTCTACAGATTCGACTTAAATGTTCATCAAAAACGGATCCTGAGCTTGCCAAAGATTACTGGTACCTAGGTATCGAATACAGTCTCTTACATCAATTCGATGAGGCATTATCAAATTTGCAAATGTGCTTGTCTATTCAGACTAGTCTGCTTCCATCGTATCATCCTGATCTTGCTAACACTCACAAAATGATAGGCGACATTCTCCAAGATCAACAGAAACTGACGGAAGCACTGGACTACTATGAGTCGGCTTTGAAGATTTTTAATCAAGCTCGGCCATCAGCAAATCTAGAAACAAGTAAAGACGATATTGAGCATTGCAAATGTTCTCTTGCTGATATATATGGTAGTATTGGCACCATTCATACAAAATTAAGTAATTTTCCTTGTGCACTTCAAAACTTCCAGAATGCTTTAGATTTCCGACTTGAATGTGCATCATCGACGAGTCAACGGGTTGCCAAGAATATGGACTATTTGATCAATACTTATGTTGCCATGAACAATTACGAAAGAGCATTGTTCATATGTAGAAAACAGTATGAAGTTATGCATCCTACTAGTAGTTCCTTTCTTTCCAATATCGACAGTTTTAGTTACGGGATTATTCGAAAGAAATATTTTTCGGTATATTCACTTAACGACAATCTAGAACATTTCCAACGCTTTTTGCAGTTTCAAATGAACTCACTTTCTTCAGATCATCCTCATCTGGCTCCAACTTACGCTCATATCGGTGATCTATTGAAGAAAGAGAAAAACTTTTCTGAGGCACTTAACAGTTATGGACATGCTTTGAGTATTTTACAGCGATACTTATCATCAACGAATTCAGCACTTCTTGAAGTACCCAACATCTTCTTAAATACGCATCTTGCTTATGCCTATGAAAGCATTTCTAAGCTTCTGTACAAGCAAGGAGATCTGCGTGGTGCACTTGAAAACTTGCAACACACAATGAAGGCTCGACTCCAATATCTACCACCAACTGATTTAGCGATTGCGGAACTTCACACCAGGTTAGGTGATCTTCAAGTCTCTTTACAACGAAACGAGGAAGCCTTGTCAAATTTTGAAAGAGCATTAGTTATTCAAGCGGTTTCACTACCAGCTGATCATTTGGATATTGCCGAGACACATACTATGATTGGTAGGATTCTCTTACGGCAACAGAAATTCAGAGAAGCACTTAAGAGTTACGAATGTGCTCTAGAAATTTTATTTGAATCTTTTGCCTCAGCAAATTTAGCAAAAGATGAAACTTCGATTAAATCTCGAAATAGTTTTCTCGTTGATATTTATGCTCTTATTGGTGATGTCCATTGCAAGACAAGAAGCTTTTCCGAAGCATATCAAAACTACGAGCTCGCTCTAGATATTCAACTAGAATGTACATCAGTAATGGATCCAACGACTCAGAAAATTATTAAAAAGTTGAACTGTGTTCACCGTTTATTGGTTCGATTGATTATATAGTGTACTAAAATCTTCCTAATGTTGATCAAACTAGCTGAAATTTTGACGAATAAAAGAGACTGATTTATAGTCTTTTTTATTCGAATAAGATGAATAAATACTGATTTAAAATGTTACAAATGGTTTTAGTAAAGAAATGCAACATATTATGAAATGAGCAAATGTTATGTGGAAGAATCAATACATAATTTTGAGTCCTAGTTACAAACAATGTCAAAAAAATAGCAAAACAGACTGCACAAATGTGCAAAAAGAAAATCTTTAAAACAACTTAAGTTAAACTATTAATTTGATGTGGAACGTTATTAATATATCCGTGACGCCTCGCAAAAATCGGAGTTTATGGTTCGAATATTCCAAATATTGTAATTGATGACTTTTAGAATGGCTATTTCTAAAGATTTTCTTTTTAAACATTAGTATTCTGACGTTAGTGCAATCTGTTTTGCTGTTTTCTTGACATCATTTGTAACTAACACTCAAAATTTTGTATTGATTATCCCATATACCGTTTTCTTACTTCACAATAGGTCGCATTTCTTTGCGAGTGTAGGTGTGGGTGTGGCTCTTCTCTTTTCGCATTCACATCTACACTCACACCCACACCCACACCCTTCGAATTAATTTAATGGTCAGTTTTTGATACTTTCTATGGATACAATGATAATCCATTGTATAAACAAATACTCTTGAGATTATAAAGTGTATTCGATTTACAAAAAGTCAAATCACTCTTATAGATACTCTTAATAGAAATGAGGATCCATTGAGTTTATTCGAGACAAAATAAACTCACGGTAATTAGAGATTTATTCTCATTTTTGGATACGCATGACTTCTAATTCAAATTCAATAAGGGTATTAATTTGAGTATGAATTTTCTTTTGACTCACAATCACAACGAATTGACATTTGTTTTAAATGCAGAATGAAAAAACGAAAATCTTTTTAAATATTTTTATAAGTATTTCAAATAATTTTACTTAGTTTTCATTGTTAATTAAGCCATTAGAAAGCATTTTATCATGTAAAAACAATCCGTAAAATTTTAATAATGTCATTTGAAATTTTTTTTTCATAGTTTGAATTTGATTACGAAGAAAATTATTTGAAATCAATTAGCTAGATCATGTTTAATATTATTTGAAAGCAAAAAACAAAAAATTTTAATAAAACATTTCAATTCCTCACAACTTAAAAATGACAACAAAAATAATTTGAATTCGTTTCTCATTTCAATAAAAATAATTCATTTAATTTCATTAAAATATTTTATTTATTAAAGAAGATTGTTTTCTTGATTTCTATTTCGCTTTATTCGATTGTTTTTACATTAAAATCATATAAAATATTTTCAATGTTAGAAAGTAACTATTAAACAAACCTTTATATTTATCATTTTATAAAATTTTTATCACAATTTTCACTAATGATTTTTATTCGACTTTTTATTAATAAATAAGAAATAATGAAAAACAGAACATTTAGTTTAAATTTAATTCTTACACAAATAATTTATGTATTTCAAAATAAATATGATACAAATTGATTTATGTTCATTGATGATCATTAATTTATTCATCATTTGAAATTCGAGTTGTTATTAGCTTTCATTGAGCATTAAAAAAAAAGTTTAACAGATTTTATTTGTAAATAATGATGAGCATAAAATTAAATCATTGTGGAAAATAAATTTTCTTAGAAATTGTTTTCAAATAAGAGAAAAGATATCCAATATGATGATTAATCTGATTTGTTTAAGAACATGTCATGAGAATTTTTCAGCAAAAAGAACGTATGTTAAAGAAAAAGAAACAGATGGATAAGATAAAAGTTTTCTTCAATTAAAGATAAGTCAATAAAAAATTATTAGGAAATTACTTAATCATGAAAATATCAATGATTCAAAATATTTGTTTTGAGAAATAGTTTCTCAGTATATTTTCAACTATTTCAAATCTCTAGTTTTTCAAAAAACTTTAATGAAAGTTATCTTCATGAGTGATAAATAAAGTATCGAACCAAATTAAACCATTTATCGAGTACTGACATAAAACATTTAGAGCAACAAAAAAGTTATTTCACATTTAATTAATGTTAATAAAAAATGATGAATTGTAAAAAAGATCTTAAAAACTCATTTAATAATCAATCAAAGAACAAATCAACTTCCAATTTTATATTTCACAAAGTAACCATTCGATTAACAGTGAATTTAAAGAATTCTTCGAATAAATTACATTTTTTTCTAATTGCTTGTATCTTTTTATTTAACAAATAACCATGAACTTTATATCAGATTATTTCACAGAAATCCATTTTAATTCGAACAACCTTATCCACATTTTTACAACGAATTTAAATTAGTCTAACGAACTTTATTCATTAGATCAGCTAAAAATTAGATATCAACTTTTTTTTTCAATATTCATTAAAAAGTATAAGAAAATATTTTATTTTTACTGATAAAATCATGTATTGAAAAGAGAAAAGAATTGTTAACCGTAATTCATTCACAAAAAATAAACTCATATTATCATATAAAGTTTTCGATGAATTTACCTTCACGTATATTAAACAAAATTCCATGTAGAACTTTATAACTGTATAAAACTATAAAACGATAAATAGCGAACATTTACAATTACAAATAAACGTTCGAACACAAAAACAGAAGTTTTTCATCGATATTCACATTTGATTTCTTTCTATACCATTTAACCAGTTTAGCTTTTCCCGCTAAGTCGACAAATATTCATCTTGGTTCTCTGTCGACTTGGATGGTTAACAGAAAGAAATTTCTTATTAATAGTCAATGCGTGGTGAATATAATTAAGTGCCATTTTTCGCTTGTTCCGACTTTCATAACAAACACCAATCTTATTCAAACTGTCAGCAATGTTGACATGATCAGATGGATAAAACTTTTCTCTCATTTTCAATGCTTGTTGATAATAATCAAGAGCTTCATCATATTTTCCTTGGTTATCGAAAATAAGATCGACGTTATTGAGCCTTGTAGCAATATCGATATGACCAGAAGAATGAAGTTTTTCTCGAGAGTGTGGGCGTCGGTCTGAGTGAGTGGGTATGGCGTGTGGGTGTGTGTGTGAGTGTAGTTGGGTGTGAATGTGGATGTAGGATGTGTAGCTCCACGAAATTAACAGTCACACCCACATCCCACACTCTTAGAGTTCCTCAAAATTTCAAGGATTTTTGCAGTCTCTTCTCAAGTTTTCATCCTCTTGGTTTTATCAATACGTTTTGCTTACTGATGTTTCATTCCTATATGTTCGATTACGATCTAATTGAGACACAGTTATGCCGTAAGTGTGATCACACTGTGATCCATAATTGCGAAAAACTACGGCGTGATTACACGCAAGTGCGATACTTTCACATTTACTATGCGGCACTTCGATTCTTTCATCGTAACTATGCGTAGGTGCGTCACAGTTTTTCGAGCTATGATTAAAATGTGACGTAGTTACGCTGCAACTATGTCTCACTTCAATTGTAATTTTTCGCAATTATGCGTCACACTGCTATTGCTAATACCGTGTAACTATGCCATAGCTGCAAGACAAGAGATGACATGGATTATTCTTGTTAGAAATGCAATATTATCATTACTTTATTGAGTTTGTATCATTATTTCACTTATTACTATCCATGAAAAAAAATTTTGCATAAAACAGCGGTTCAAAGCCAAATTTCAATAAGAAAACTATTTTTGCGTTTAAACGCATTATTATTTATTGCAACGCTTTTAAACGCGTTTAGAAGAAACGCAGCTTTCATCCTCAACCAAAGCCATATATTACATTGCTCGAACGCATTCCCTTGTATGAGTGCGGACTCATTCATTTTTCATGCATTCGAACTCTGTATTTTTTACTGTTATTTTACTGAACAAACAAGGGTGTGATGTGGGTGTGGATGTCGACGACGGCGTGGTTGTGAATGTGGGTGTGGATATACTTAGAGACAAGACTAACACCCACACCCTCTTTGTTTCGGAGTGATCGGACTTTCGATTAGCTCCGAGCACTCGAGAACAATTGGAGCAGCTGAAAAAAGGATTCGATGAGTTTCTTCTCATCGAGCGGTCACAAATTCGATGAGTTTCGAAGGCTCGAAAAGGAAATCGAATTACGACAACTGTACAATAGAAATATTTTCTCCCGAGTGGTCGAAAATCCGATCGTTTTCGAGCACTCGAAAACAGATCGTAGAGTAGAAAGTAAAGATTCGATGAATTTCTTCTCGTGAAATCATCACAAATGAGATGAGTTCCGAGTGCTCGAACACAAATCGACTAGTCGAAAGAAAAAAATCGAGAGGATCGAAACACTCGAGGACTCGGTTTTGGATATTTCGAGGGATGCAGATTTGGACAGAACGAACAAATCATAGTCGAAATTATTTTCGAGCCCTCGCCGTACCTCTTCAAGACTTTTTAAGGTTTGCTTGGTGGTTTTGCGTCATGAAATTGAGGATGTGCGCTAAGATCTATAGGTATTTGCTGGTATTTGCAGGTATATTTCGTTAGAAACGATGCACCATACTTTTGTCATTCCAGTATTCTTGTAATGATGTTATATTAGCATTCGAATTTCGAACCATTTTCTTATCT
The DNA here is from genome assembly GCA_905250075.1 of Rotaria sp. Silwood1. NCBI lineage: Eukaryota > Metazoa > Rotifera > Eurotatoria > Philodinida > Philodinidae > Rotaria > Rotaria sp. Silwood1. The sequence goes on from CAJNOP010001277.1 coordinate 26,361, forward strand.
TCATACTTTCATTATGCTGAGTCACATCTTTTTATTTCATGACACAATACATGTAAAGATTACATATTATTCTAAAACTATTATTTTGATATACGTGAACATGCGAAAATAATTTGACTAATTTTAGTTGCTGTTAATTGTTCTTATAATGACATTCATTTTGGTTTATCTCAATGGTCAGGACATAAACCAAAAATGTTAATAGATCAAGTTCCTGCTTTAGAATTTGCTGATAATACTTAATTAACTCAATCATTAACTATTGCTTGCTATCTACCATACGAAACAGGTCTAGCCAAAAAAAAAACAATCTTGAATCTGTTAAAATAAAAGCAGTTTTTGATACACAATGTGATATTAAGAAAAAACTTTATATTTCAATTGATTTTAAAAAATAAGATTTTAAAAATTTAGATGAAGTAAAACAGTTTATTAATGAAGATCGATACTATTCATAATAACAAAAACTTCAAAAAAAAATTTCTATAGTATCTCTCTAATAAATTAATATGATTTTATTCAAGAAAAAAACCCTCACCCTCACACTCTCAACTCAGTTATGTATTCCCCACAAAAAAAATAAACACATTTCAAAGTAGAAAAATGAAGTGAGATAAATATTACAGATGATAAGAACATAAACATGTAACAATGCTCCATGCCTCAGAATTAAATTGGTGAAGATGCATCTTCTTGTGTTGCTCGTTCTTATAGTTGGATGTTGGTGTGATATAAACATATTAGTAGACCAAAAAGGCGGGTATAATATTAGTGTTAATGGTCGTATATGGCTTCGTTCAGCTCGAACAGCTATATATACAGATAACAAGTGGTATTCATCAGCGGATGATTCTCTACCATTAATTAATATAACTTATGCACAAGGTAATGATTCAAATTTAGGTATTTGGAATGAAACTCAATTAATCTATGATCTTGTTCGAAGTGAAATACATACAAAAATAGTAGGTCATATACGTCAATGGAATTCAATTTCTGCAATTACATTTCATTTGGATATTGGTGATCAAGTGATGATTAATACGATTCCTCTTGACATGGAACATGTTCGTACAGTTTTTCCATCATTTTATATTGAACAAATGGATAAGAATGATCAAAGAGGTTATTTTACGTTTTCAGGTAAGATTTTTTGTTTTTTGTATTATTCTATTTTTGTAGAATATTTTCATTTAGGAATGATGACAGGTGAAGATGATAGACATGCAGGTAATTTGGATTCATCAAGTATAGTTATTGATTCAGGAATGGAAAGTGGTCCAATAGTTATTTTTAATTTTACTCAACAAGGCGAAAATGATGTATTAATTCTTTCATCTTTTTCTCAATTTATGGCAACATCATTAAGTCAAACAAATAATATATTAGAATATGGTATTATGGGTTCAATAATATCCATACCTGCAAATTATAATTATTCAATGATTATATTTTATTCATCAAAAGGTATTAATGAAGGTATAAGAGAATGGGGTAAAACAATGCAACAAGCATATAATCGAACAAATCAATATCGTCTTAATGATTTAACTATTAATTATCTTGGTTATTATACAGATAATGGTGCTTATTATTATTATAATACAGAAAAAGGAATAAATTATGAAGAAACTTTGATTAATATTTATCATCAAATTCAACTTCCATTTCATTATATTCAATTAGATTCATGGTGGTATTATAAAGGTCTTAGAGATGGTGTTTCTCAATGGATAGCACGACCAGATATATTTCCTGATGGTCTTCAAATAGTTCATCGTCGATTAGAAAATCTTCCTTTAGCTGCACATAATCGATATTGGTCATATGATACTATTTATAAACAAAATTATTCTTTTGCTCTTGATAAACGAACTGAAAAAGCATTACCTATAGGCAATGATTCATTTTGGATTGATTTATTCAATCAAGCATATAATTGGGGTCTTATTCTTTATGAACAAGATTGGCTTAATCATCAAACAATTGATTTTTTACCAACACGTACTGATATTCATATTGGACATAATTGGTTAATATCAATGGGTAAAGCAGCTGAAAAATTAGGAATAAATATACAATATTGTATGAGTTTATCACGTCATATTTTACAAGCTTTAGAAATTCCACGTGTTACACAAACACGAGTATCAAATGATTATGCTCTTCATTTGATTATTCCAATAATATCTCAATGGAATATTGGAATATCAAGTATGTTTGCTGATGCAATTGGTTTAGCACCATTTAAAGATGTTTTTTGGTCTAGATCATTAGAACATGGTTCTCCTTATCCACCACTTTCTATGGAAATATTACCAGATCGAGAAATTTTAATTGCAACTCTTTCAACAGGACCTGTTGCTTCAGGTGATGGAATTAATTATACAAATATTGAACGTATAATGAAATGTTGTCGTAAAGATGGTTTAATTTTAAAACCAGATCGACCATTAACTATGATTAATATATTAATATCTGATTGGGCTTTTTATAAAAGTATTTCACAAGGAGAACTTTATTCAACAAGAACAACAATGTAAGTTTTTTTATTTTTAGTCTTCTAACTATAATTTTATGTTTAAGAAATAATCAAACATTTCATATCATTTTTGCATCAGCTATGAAACGAGATTATTTAATTTATCCTTCAATGATTGAAGCTCAATCTGGTATTATTTGGTCATATAATAATGCAAATGTTGTATCAACTTTCGATAATACTAATCCTTTGAATGTTTCAGCTAATCAATGTAATGACTTATCAGTATGCCTTTGGTATGTATCTCCTTTATGGGAATTTAATGATTCAACTAAAACAAAATATGCTTTTCTTGGTGAATGGAACAAATGGACAGCTATTAGTCAACAACGAATCGATTCTATTGTCACTAATCTAGAAAAAACTCAAACAACAATTACTCTTCAGGGTGAACATTATGAAATAGTTCAATTAGCTGTCTATCATCATTCTTTACCTTCTTCTATTATAAGTTGTCAAATTTCATCTGATAATGCTTTTGGACAACTTGTTATTACTCCATCCGATGTGTTTTGTCGTTAAATAAATAGAAAAATAGAGTAGTTTGTTTTATATTTAAAAACATAAATAAATACATTTATTTTCAATAATTATATAAGACTAGCGAGAACCAGTGCATACTGCACGGCTGTTTTCTCCTTTAACGTATGATCTTAGACGTTTAACTTTTCATCCGGTAACAGACATACAGACACCCGATATTATGTATATAGATAGATAGCCTTATGGCCTGATACTCTTATATCGCACATATTTTTATAGTCCAGGTAGCCTTAGGCCTTATAGCCTTATATCCCTTGTAGCTCTTCTAGCCTTATCTCCTTATTGCTTTACCCCTTATTACCTACCCGCTTACTGCTTTACTCTCTTGAGAGCCTATGGGTACACCCATATAATAGTCCTTAACCCTTAAAAGCCGGAAGGCCTTATCGTCGCAATTTGAACAAGTTATTCGGTAAAACAGAAGGTGTAGTATCTCAATAAGAATCATTGATAATAAAAACAAAAAGAAAATTTTTTCTTATGGAGATATAAAATGTCCCTTGGAAGGGACATTCGGTCGTAACGGTCCAAAATTTTTCACTGTTATCAATTTATGTAAAAGCAATTTTTTCTTTAAAATACCTCTATTTATATGTTTCTTATTACTCAAGAAACTAATTCAAGCAATATTTTACAATTTTTCAAAATTTACACACTATCGGTTTCAATGTAAGTCTCGCTCAAACTTTTCGGCCCGTTAAGACCGAATGTCCCTTCCAAGGGACATTTTCTTCATACTATCACTATGTATCAACAGGTAACTTAAAAATTTAGGGAACAGTTTCATTCGGTAGCTTGCCTTTGTGTCTCTCAGAAAAGCCAAAATTCACGCTAATTCATGCTATATTTACGAAAAGGCATACATTGCAAAATACAAAATTGCATTTAAAAAATTCATGCATTTTCCAAAACCTGCTGCGTCCCCTGACAGTCGATTTTAAGAAATTTCTTTTCACTCTATACTCTATTAGGTCATCAAAGTCCAAAAAAGTATTGGTCCATGTCTCAACGATTTTTTTACGTCTCCTATAGCGTTTTTTCAAATGTCCCTTGGAAGGGACATTCGGCTCTTAAGGGTTAAGGACCTATGGGTACCCCTATATAGTAGCCCTCTAGGACCTATGGGTACCCCATATAATAGCCCTTGAGGGCCTATGAATACCCCAATATAGTAGCCCTTGGCGCCTTCCCCTTATAGCCTTATTTGACCTTTAACCTTTGATCTTTGACTCGGCACAGACACACACTGAACATTATATATACGTATAGATAATCATTGACCATACTTAATGGTAGTTTAGTCAAGGAAAAAGCAATGAATTTCAATATTTCAAAAGATATCATGAAACTGATGAAGGTGCATTAAATTTTCCTAGTATCGTTAATAAAATTTTCATAGTTAGGAAAAGAGTTTCATTTTGTTAGGAATGCTATGTTAGTTTTGAGAGTCTTGAGATCATATACTTTGACGCTTTTAATTATATGGTGTGTTTTGTTTTTATATCAGATTATTTCTTTTTTCGTACGTTCTTTGTAAGCTTACTACCATCTTTCACGTATCCAGCAATATAATTGAGGATGTGTTTTGATCACCAATAGACTGCCTCGAGGAGAAGCTTTCTTCTAGCAGATATGAAGTGGAATCTAGTCTAACACTTTTATATTGAGCTTGTTCTTAAAAACAAGTACGTTCGTTGTTCATCGAGGACATGGAAGTCAACTAATTTGTAGTCAAAACCTTGTTGGTATTCAATGAGCTTCATAGTTTGCTACTTATTGTGCATCACATCGGTGTTTTAAAAAATTATACTGAAGACAACGGTGCACGCTTTATTAAGACGAATTTTCATTATATGTATGTTGTAAGAAATATTTGCACAAATTTAATTTGATAGTTTTTACTAATTCAGATTTCTTTCTAAATCTATTTGATAAAATTTCAAATCACAAAAGATTCTAAATAGTTGTTAACATAATAAAAGATTAAAGCAATTCTTGAATTTTTGTTTAAAATTTGAATACAAATAAGACAGATAGTTTGTCTGACGGTTGATTATTTTTAGAAATCAACTAGGATTTATTACATATTATCCATTTTTCATATTTTGTCTTAGCATCATGTAGCTTAAGATATGTGAGTTTCACATTTTAGCCCCAAGGAAGCTGCACTAACAAGCTCTTTTTATGAAGAGAAGTGAGAGGAATTTCGTCCCAGGCCGAATTTCAGGTGATATTTCGGGCCGGACCGAAATTCTGGCCTCCCATCCCAAATATCATATTAGTTTTAACTCAACCCGTGGTTTTTCTGACTGAAATCTATTAAATACCACCTAAAAAGACTTAAAAAATCATGTCTAGAGAATGATGTGCTTAGGATGTCTCAGGTGACCAGTGTTTTTGAGAGTTTGGAAAGTACATGGTTTTGTAGCTATTAAAAAATTCTATCGACTAGTATATAAAGATTTACTTCAATAGAATCTTATGGGCCTCTATCAGTCGACAAACCAATCAGCAGAACTAGATTTTCAGTTTACATAGCACTGGGCGACAATGAAGTGACATATACTAGACAGCAATATTTTTTTTCAAATAGACTTGTTCTTATAGGAATCGACGCAGAATTGAATGTTCTATCTAATGAGACTATCCTGAAGTAAAATTGGTATCGTTATGCAGAGTTATGAGCAAGATACCTAATGACTCTAACGACAACTCTGATGATAAGTTCTTAAATGTAGTATGTTGGGTTCTTATCACCCTGATATTATCGAATCGATTTGAAATCACTACCAAATGACTGAGCGTAAAATTCTGCATCGAATGACATATATGATTTGGAAAAATTAGGAATAGACAAATTTGACGTCTTATGCGTTCTCTTCCTTTTATTAGAATATTTTTCCGAACATCATGATTTCAATCATTGAGTCTTTGTCGCTATGCAATCTCGACTAAGAATATTTCAACTTGAGAGAATTGGATAATTGACTCGTTAACCGAGTTCTATGAAGTGAAAATGAAGAAACTCTTTCAATGAATTTATCCCTTTGAGGACTGGTGGTTCATTTTTGGACCACCTATTTTTCAGTAAAGAAAAAAGTGGTTATTTCACATTAAACTATTAAATATGTAAGGTCATTAAGCTCATAAACAACTACACTTGTCATGTCATACTTTTCTTTTCTTTCTTTCCTTCTCGCATATAAATTCTTTTCAAATATCATTTGTTCTTGCTGCTGAGGTACAGTGACGTCATAATTTCTATCTTCTCCTCTGATCTTTTGTTTTTCGGAAATATTCTCATTCTCTATTCGGTATATATATATATATACTTCCGTTCTCATTGATGAATTTACATTGTTCTTAATTTTGGAAACGATTTATTGTTCCTCTTTCGCTTAGAAGTGAAAGAATGTCGTGATCTTTAGATACAAGAAGTGAAAACAATTATCACATAAATTCTCAAACTTTTTATATCCTAGATTATTAAGCAAACCTCGTTTCCTTTTTCGTTCAGAGAAAACTAATACTACTTGTACTCTTATTCTTTTATATTCTGTTTATAAGGGTGTGGGTGTGTGGGGATGGGCACCGTATTTGAGTACAACAACACCCACATGCGCATCCACACCCCACCCACACCCACACCCACACCCACACCCCACCCACACCCTTATTTGACAGAATTCTCTCTTTGACCAATTCATATGACTAAATTTTTATTATTATTATCTCCAATTTGAGCTTCTGAACAATAAAAGAAACCTTTTCGATAGATTTTCACAATAAATATCATTAAAAACTTAATATGTAACTCGAGTTTTATGCGAATGATTCTATTGAAAGTTTAGTCATTCGAACTTATTTTCATCATAAACGCGATCATATCTTCAAAATAGAATGTCTTTTTTGATACGATTTTTCTTAATCTCATCAAGATTTATTTACAAAACTATAACTTGCAAATAGAGATATTCTGGGCCAAGGTTTTTTGGTCTCGAGAGATCTATTTCAGAATTTATTCGTTTCACATAAAAAAATATTCTTCAATTGTAGTTATTCGATTAATTTGACGAACGACTAGCGATTTTTTGGATCATCTTTCTTGAGTTATGTTCTGATTGATATGATTTATAAGATAAATCGCTTAAAACCATAGAATATTTAACTGGAGGATGAGCCAAAAGTCATCAGGCAATCTTTAATTTAGAATAACTTTTGATAGGATCAAGATAAAAAGCTGCGACTTTCACCATTCAAAACAGAGTCTGTTACTACGAAGTTCTATGTAGTATTCAACAATACAGATTGTTGACCTAATAATCAGTTAGTAATCTTTAGCAAGATTTTGATAACTTTATGAAAAGAACATAGAAGTTCAATTCAACGAAGTGGCTTCAATTCGTGTACTCACGAGTTACGCTAATGCCAACAACTGAACCTATTATCTTCTTCTGATAGAGAGTTTTAGATGCAACACTAAATAGCGACAATGACGAGCATGATTCACAAGTACACGATTCTAACGTACCCTTTAGGATTGAATTTCAATGTAATTTTTATAGAGCTACCAATATTTTGTCCGAAGACCGCTGACTGATTACCATAGCAACAACCCAACCGACCATCCGATAGGCATTTCGACCCCTCGATTTTCCACCGTCGATGTCTTCTAAGATACCCATCGCCGAGCCCTCGACCCATCGGAAAATGGCAAACCCAGGGGTCGATTTGAAATTCCGATGGGCAGACCGCGTGCTCCAGATAGCACCACGATACATATTACGAAAACTTCGATCCTATGCTTCTGCTAACTATCAAGTTACTCACCATCTAGCCTTGGACCCATCGAAATTTCAAATCGACCCCTGGGTTTGCCATTTTCCGATAGGTCGAGGGCTCGGCGCACCCCTCGCACGTCTTTTTTAGCTCACTTGGGAAGCAGCACTATTGAATAGTATATGTAGTAACAGAGCCTCTTTTGAATGGCGAAAGCCGCAGCTTTTTATCTTGATCTTATCAAAAGTTATTCGAAATTAAAGACAGCTCGATGACATTTGGTCCACCCTGTATTATCTTTAGTTCCGGTTGGGACAACTTTTTTCGCAGTCCCGATCCAGACGTTGGTAAGTTCTTGTTCCCACAGTTCCGACAAATCTTCAAATTTTGGTTCTACACGCGAGCCATATCATAGACAATTTTTTCTTTCAGCATTGTTCAATAGTTTTGTTTTAATGAAATGCAATATATTTTTTATTTATTAAAAATAGGAAATGTATCTTGGGAACAAGTACTACAAAATGGATCAATAAGTGGTGGTCCTTCATATGCTAGTCAAGTTGATGCTTATAATTCAATATCATTAAGAACAACAACAACAGCGGCAGCAAACTTAACAGAAAATGTTGACCTTCGTCGTCAAAGTATAAAACATTTGAGTGGAATGATTAAATGTGCTCCCCAAGACACTGAACAAATTACAGATGCAGTCATTCTTGGTTTGTCTTATCTTAGATACTTTGTGTTTTTTTTAAACTTGATAAATATGTTGTTTATATAGAATTAAAACCTCGTTTAGCTGCAAAGACTATATTCCTGGACTTCCAGCTTATATACTTTTAATGTCTATTCGATACATTGATTTTGTTGATGATGAAGCACATGTTGCTGGATTTTTATCTGCTGTAACAAAAAAAAGAAATTAAAAAAGTTCCAAGAGTAAGAATAAATATTTTTTTTCTTCTCATTGAATATTAACAAAAACAAAAAAGTTAACTTGAATTATTATAGAGAAATGAAGATATTGATTATCCAATACTATCGATAACAAATACAGTTCGATATCTTCATAGATTACAACAATATAGTGCTAAAGAAGTATATTTATTATTTAATATAATTAATAAAAATAGATCAATAAATTTTAATACTAGAAATATCAAGCAACAAATACTCCAAAACAAAATGAACAAGCATTAAGAAATTTTGATCTAACTGATAATAAAACTATTTTTGCTGATCTTGTTATTCATTTATATGATGAAATTCTCAAAAAGAATTAAAACTAAATTATTATCATTGATTAGTAAGATTATTATTTTTATTTGAAAATCTGACATTATTCTTCTTTTTTTAGTTCCTGCTATAATTGAACATGAAGATCTCGATTCAAGTGGTATTGCTTCTATGAATCCAATTGCTTCTGCATCAACTGCTAATGATAAACGATCAAAATTTTGCAGCAAAGGATCTTCTTAAACAGGTAATAAAAAGTTTCTATTGAAAAAAAAAATTCTACTGAATTCTATTTAGTTAAATGATTATCATAAATTATTTCAAGTGTATTCAGTTGAACCAATTATTGTTCAACAATTATTCAAACAAGTATGTTCATTAATTATTCCATCGAAATAAAAATAATCTATGTTTTATTTTAGATTTTTTATATAATTGATGCTCAAGCTCTACGTGGTTTACTCGTATGAAGTGATTGTTGTAATTGGAGTAAAGCTCTTCAAATTCGGTAACCATTACTTCAATTAATAATAATCATCAATAAAGATTATTTTTTTTTCTCAGTTATAATTTAAACCATTTGACACAACAGTTACGCGATTAAAATTTGCAAGAAAGTGGTGCTGCTGATTGTCTTCTTCCATTAACACAAGCTGTTTAATTATTTCTTCGTAAAAAAGATGAAGCAAGCATTAGTAATGTTTGTACTAAACTTACAATTGTTCAAGTAAAACAAAATTTTTTTTTTTTATTTGAGAAAATGAATAAATTTAACATTATTTTTAGGTAACAAAATTATTAAGTTTATACAAATCAATGGATGATTATGATGATCAAGTAACACCAGCATTAATAAAACGAGCATCTGATTTATTAAAACAACAAAGACTTGGTTCAACAATTGATCAAACAAAAATTGATTATGAACAACAAGAAAATTTTGATCTTTCATATACATTTCCACTTGTATATCCTTATGTTTCATCAACAGTTTCACTTGATCAATTGGATATACCTCATGAACTTCATCTTGATTTTCTTTCACTTGTTTAATAATTACATATTTATTCAAGAAACCAGTATTTCTTCCCTTCAGTTTTTTTATTTTCCATTCACTTCTTTTGCAAAATGATTGCGTTTATCTATTATATCAAAAAAAAAATACATAAATTTCAATGACTCATTCCCATAAATATAACAAAACAGTAATTGAAATAAATCAATCTTATCTTGTCTTATCCTTTATTTTCGTGCACTATGAATTTATATACATATCTAAGAATTCATAGAAAAAAACTAATTATATCCATCCATGACGTTCGAATGAGAACATGTTTTATTTCGAAATAAATCTATTATTGTTACTTAATTATAAATCTTTCATAGTATTATCAATTAAGTACTGAAATAATTAAGTAGAGTAAAGTATCGTAGTTTCTAATATGCAAATAAACAAACGTTTTTTAAATTGGAATATATTGATTTGAACTTCTGAAATTAAAGACAATCAGGATCTTATTTAAAAGAGGACGAAAAAAAAATCAAATAGAACTGTATTTCATAATACCATCATATCGCTCTAGACTTGTTGCATCTATTTTCGATATTAAATAAAGAGTCAAAATTCAATTTAATTTAATCTTCTTTTTTATTGAAAAATAATAATATTAATTATATATAAAAATAAATTATATTCGAAACAACAAGATTTACCACCATAAACATAAATCACAATTATAAACTGTTCGAACATCACCTGCCATCATTAGGGAGATAGTGAGATCAACTCATCACATGATCACAAAAAACATGACGATTAATCAGAAGGGGAAGATAAGCAGTACAAAAGGGCCAAAACAAAAAGATCACGCGATTTTCCAACAGTCCGTTGACAGGTTTAACACAATCATCATGAAGTAATTTTTACTATGAATAAATACAGTCAATTTGTAAAGATCCCATGCAGGTATTCCTGCAATACATAAAAATGATAAACCATGTACATTATGATACTTGTTTACCCAGGTCTATGGATCAGAGATGTCCATCGCGGCTGAAAATCTGCCGCTGCCGCGCCGCGGCCTTAGAAAAAAAAAGCTGCCGCACCGCTGCCGCGCCGCGGCGGTTTATAAAAAAATGTTGCCGCGACGCTGCCGCACCGCGATGACTTATAAAAGAAACGCTGCCGCGCCGCTGCCGCGATGAATTATAAAATAAACGTGCCGCCACCGCGCCGCTGCCGCGACGATTTTCAAAAAAGTGTTTCTAATTTCACTGCTGTGACTATATTTGACCAGAGATATGGGTACTAGTCCATCAGATTTATTCAATATCAGGGCGTTTCATTTGTAAATCGTGAAATTCTATTAAATTCATACAGTTTTTCAATGTCCTCCAAAGAAATCCTGCCGCTGCCGCGATGGTTTTTTAAAAAACCTGCCGCTACCGCGCCGCTGCCGCGATGACTTTTAAAAAAATCTGCCGCTGCCGCGGTGATTTTTTTTAAAAACCTGCCGCTGCCGCGCCGCCACCGCCACCGCGGCAGCGGCGGCGGCGCGGCAGCGCCGCGATGGACATCTCTGCTATGGATACGGCTATCCGTATTTTCACCGTAAATTTGCTTCATACGACACCGTAAACGGACCGTATTTTCTCGTAATCATGGGCACAGTAATACGGCACCGTATACGAGGCCGTATTTTCACAGTATACGGCCGTATACGGGGCGTAATCTCATTATGATCAGGCCGTATTTCTGTGTCCGATATTACGGTCGTATACGGTCCGTTTATGCGTCGTAAGGTAACCGTAAACGGTCGTTTATGGACCGTATCGTTCGACCTGGGTACAATTAAATATTCGACTGTACGTTCAAGTTCTGTAGTGTTTACCTCAACTGTTAAATGTTCCAATCGACGAAATAATTTGATGAACAACTGAATTTTTTTCAATGTATATTTATAAGGCATATCCAATGTTTTAATTAATCTATATTTATAAGACATATCCACCGTTCTAATTTTATTTCTATCTGATACACAACAAAAACGCTTAGTTTGTTGAATTGAATTTAAATTAACATCATTCAAATATAATGGATCACTTTTGAACGTAACTAAATTACAAGTAACATATAAAATATTAATTAATTGTTCAAAAGGCACATCAAAATCTTTGATCACCAATTTACTAAGTTGATCCAATGGAATAATACGATTAATGATATGGACTAATGGTTCATGAGGTATTTCCGCACAATGATTAATTGCCAATTGGTTGACATTTGGAAAATAATTGGCACAATTTGTCTTGGGTAAAGTATCATAAATAAGAATATGTTCGACCGAATTAAAAGTTGTTCCTTGAAATGGACGAATTTCTT
>CAJNOP010001278.1:0-38723 GCA_905250075.1 Rotaria sp. Silwood1
CTTAATTTAAACAACTCTATCGGATAGATAAAAAGAGTAGTTTGAGCATCTAGAATGATTTCAATCAATTGGTAAATTATTTACTATTGTTGTATTTATTGCAATGTTGTTATTCAATATTGTTTGGTTGATGAATAGATAACGCTTGATGAGTCAGTTAGAAAATACAAACTATGTCAAAGAAAACTTGAATTTGGCAAATATTGTGGTGTGAATTTATTGAATTACGATTACCGCTACTTTGATTCTAAAAGTTTACATTTGCTACTTAATTTCATTATTCTTGCTCGTTCTTATCAAAGCAAAAAAATTGAAATCTGTGAGACAACAGCCAATGGGAATTCATAAGTATATGTTCTTTAAATAAAATGTCAAATCTTGAAATTAATTATTATAGTTGTGTATGTTACAACTAATGCTGATCCGTCCGACTCACTTAAGTTTCGATTGTATTCACAATACGTTTGTCATGACAACTTCTTTTGAAATAATCACATGATTCATACGTGACTTCAATAGCTCTTAACTTCGAAAGTTTGACTTCTTTTCTGTAAGTAAAAGATCGGAATAAATAGGAGCTTGTGTATTTTGTTGATCATTTGATCCTCTTTTCTATCAAAACTCAACAATGTTCGATAGTTTTCTAGAGATAATTTGTTGCTAAACATCGCCCATACAGCATTTTGATACTCCGATAACGTTGAGAACATGTTATAGGATGAAATATTATTTTTAACTTTAATGAATACTTCTATCCTTATTGTCAAGTACCTTTCGAATGATAGTTCAACATAGCTAAGAGTAAGATCCTATGCAACAATTTTATATCGAATTGTACTCTTGTCGCGAACGATAAATAGAAATAACTTTTCAACCTTATCAAGATGAAGTTCTTCGTTGTCATGTATTAAAGTGACTATTTAATACCGGCGACTTCTATTACTAGCTTTCATGACTCGTAAAAATTCAAAAAAAAACAATCTCAACACTATATAAAGTGTGTAACGAATCGATATCAACAAATTCTTTCGAAATACTTCATCAGAACATTAAATTGAAATATAAAGACCATACATTGAGTGAAACACTGCATACATTATTAAAGATGAATGGTATGATACTACTTTTATGTGATACATTCCTGTAGCGGAAAACTAGATATCAAGTTCATTACACTGCATATATATTTTTCGAGGGGTGTTAATTATGAGTGGAAATGCCATCAAAAATACAAACTAACTTTATTTGTATCAAGAAGACTCTGAGTAGTCGACATCAAAGCAATGAAAACTTTTCAATCCCAATTTAGATGTCGAGATAATCATGAATAGTTTACTTTTTGCCATGAATATATGACCTTTGACATGTCCTAGATAACCGAAGCACCTGATCAATCGAATTTCTAAAATGAAAATTACCTCACTGGCTAGGAATACAGTCTCGCACGTCTCGTCTGAGAGGCTCGCCAGTTTATAGAAGCATTATTAATTTGATTTCAGTATCAAGTAATTCGATTTGTTTAATTTACAACTCGAAGAAATCTAATTGACTGAATTTCTAGGCCAAAAAAGAAACTTAATTGGCCTAAAACCTAGTCTAGAGGAAATCTTCGTTAAGACGTTTTGCATGTGAGTCTGCGAAGCATTCTAAGCAGACATTAATGGAAATCAGTAAACAAACGTCCAAATAAACGATTTTTTTATTTTTTATGACCTTTCACCATAGAGACGCACTGCAAAGGATTACGCTGGTTTCCAACTGGTCCAGGTGAATCACGAAGGTCTCGTTTTACTCCAGCGCTTTTCATCACATATCATGCTGATATGAGGGACGTTCTTGCGACGGTCGTTGCTTTTTTCTTTGGCGATGATCTAGCACCTGTTATTGGCGACCAAATACAAATTAGATATACTGAACGTTACGTTAGTCTAGAACGGCAGCTGATTTCGTTCATCGGTCACTTGGAATATTGATTGATTCTAGCTGTTCAGTCGAATAATTATTCAAAAAACCTCAAGTGCTATGGTCTGCACGGGCGTTAAGCTACCCGAAGTAGATGCGCGATCTCAAATGTAGTGGTCATTCAATCGAATGGGTAAGATCGTAAAAGTAACGGGTGCCACAAAATTAATGACAGCGTTTTATATTTTATTTTTTCAACATCTAATACTTTTGAGTGAAAAACAAAATATATCGAAAGATAAAATGTGAAAAGCTCTACAAATTTCACTACAAAACATTTTTTATTTATGTATCTTTAGTTTTCAAAAATAGAGAAAATTCTGTATGATCAGATTTCGATGCTGCGAAAAAGTTCTATTTTTTTGGTATACGAAAAATTCCTTTTCCTTATTTCATTAATTAATGAATTATAGTTTTTAACTTTATTGCCTTACATATTATTGTTCATAGCGTCCTATGCACAATAATCCAGAGAATAGAGATCGAAACTATTTCATGGTCATCTGTGATTGTTTAGAATTTCATTTGTTTTTACTAACCAGTACACTTATGTAGATGTGATTTGCTATTATGAAGTTCCTGTATGCTTTTAACATATAACATCAGTGTAAGTGAAAAAGATATCATCGAAACACACATCAATTCATCGAACATCGGCCATCGAATATGGTCTTCGAGATGATTCATTAATTGAAGGAATAAGAAACGAAACTCGTCGTCTACCAAAAAAAAAGTTTTGCGAAATATCTCAATTTGCTCATACAAAATCTTGTCTATCATGAAAATAAGAAATGGATGTACAAAAAAGCTTTGTATGGTAAATTGTAGAACTTTTCGCGCTGCATCTTGCGGTAAAGTTTGCGTTTTAATAAAAATGTTACATGATGGAAAACTAAAACACAAAAGGCGGTCATCTATTCTGCCTCATCCCCCCCATCATTATTTAGACTACTGGATAACGATAGGACTGTGCGATAGTGTCCTGCGGGAACGACTTTTTTTGATTGTCGTTTCCGTTCCCGTTAAAATAAATTTTATTCCTATTCCCACGTTCCCGTTACCGTAATGCTTTCAAAATTCCTATGACGATTTCATTTCTCGTGTTTCAAAAAAACTATCATAATCAGATCCTAGCTTCTGTCAACGTCACACATTGCCCAACAAGAGATTGCCTTAAATTAAAAAATGAAATTATTATTGGAGGTACATTTTAGTAAAATAAATCGATTATTATTTATACGTCGAAATTTATCAACGTTCAGTTAAGAGAATTATTTCCTTCATCAACTGAACAATTGAAAAGAAAAAAAAATACTAGCACAGCACCAACACTGACGAAGAAAAGAAAATATTCAAGAGAAGATAATAATAATGCTATATTACGCTTTTCGAAGGTAAACATCACAAAGAAAATAGTAGTTGTGATAATTGAATTACAATTTAATGAATCATAAATCAACTTGTCTCATTTTTGTTGATAGGTATTTGCTATTTTTCTTTTAATTAGAAGCAGCGCATAAGTCGTTGGAAGAATGTCGAAATCTATTTCTCAACAATGTAACGTTAGATTGACTTCGATATTTTTTGTTGGAAAGAGCAAACTTTGGAGAGTATTTGCGTTAAAAAAAAAGATTTTCGAGAACGCCCATTTTTGATATCGTTCTCGTTCCTGAAGGCTTCACTGGAATTTCCGCGGGAAGCAAGACGGGAAAATATCGTTCTCGCAAGACGCTACTGTACGATTTCATTGTAAACGTTGAAATAATGTCACTGATTTTACCAGCAAAGTATTCACAGAACACAGACTATACTGTACCAATAGCACTGAGACTATGACTAAACTGATATTGAAGTTCACTGACAAACCGATAGTCACTTAAGCATTGACGTTCACCAAACAATAAAAATCATGATATCAGCATTCAGCGAAACACTGGCACAGAGGTAGTAATTTTAATTGACTTTTATTTATATACAGAATATTATGGCATCATGCCAATTGAAAATATGAATACGCATGAATTTCTTTTTAGATGATAGCATATCAGTTCAATGGTTTCTCAGATTTTTCTCTTTACTGCTGATTTTATTCGACACAATATTCTGTTAGCGAATGAAGAGTCATCCTTTCACTATCCATATATAATATGCGTTGTGTTTTGCCTAGCATTTTCAAACCTTTGCATTTTGAACTCTTTTATCATGCTCTCTCCGCTTCTGAATATAGATCTGAATGCAGGTGTACGCATGGTTGAGTGCAATATGCTAGTTAGGCCGCAATCGCACCGACACTCACTTATGGTTGTTGCCGTCGTCGACGTTTTTGTTATGGTTGTTGAAGTTGTTGTCGAAATTGGTGAAGTTGATATTGGCGTTATCATCGTTGTTGGTATCGCTAAAAGAAAATTGCCAGTGACGCTTGGTAACGTTTATTTAGAAAATCTCAACAGTGTCTGTAAGAAAGAGTGTGTGAGTATGGGTGTAGGTATAGGTGTGGGCATGAAAGAAAAGATGACCCACATCCACATTCACAATGTGTTACCGAACAGCTGAGTATAGGTGATTCATACAGAACCTCCGAGTATTTCCTATACATATTATTATGTTTTACACCTAATCAGAGACGAACGAGTGCAAATCATGACTTGAACTAGAATTAACTTGAGTCAGATTTGTTTAAATATCCTGACTTAAGACAAACTTGAGAGCTGCATGCCGTTGACTAGATTCATTCAAAAGAATAAAAGTTGATAATTTATCATCAAAAACAGTCTTAGAAGAAATTGATGATTGCCTGTAGGAATATAACCTAGCCAATGATCTTATTTTTCAAAAAACAAAATTTATATCATTCTCTTGACAAATTTGCTAGAAAAATCATGCGTGTTCTTGCTAGATCAGCACTAGTCAAACATGCGTTCTATCACCGTGGTCGTTTAATAAGATCACATCGTACAAATCTTTCACAAGCTGATATTTGCAAGTTAACGTCTTTGAATTACTATAAGACATATATTTAAAAATTAACAAATATTTTTTCCATGTAAAAAAATTTAATTTTAGGGTTTTGTTTATAAAAACTGATGTTTTACTTTCTTGCGGATCTGTATGAAAGTGAGGAACTGATTGTATTACTTTTACATTGTTGATAAAGCTATAGACGTTGTATCATTTTATTTTATGTAGGTCTTTTCTTATTTTGCTTTTGTGAATAAAAACTAGAAACAACAATTCGTGATACGAAAAACTTGTTATTAATGTTGTTTGTGAAAGTGAACAGAAAACGCAGTAGATAGCAAAAATAACTCGACTCGTCTCAAATCGGAAAGTGGCTTGACTCGCTCATTCTGGCATCGAATACTGTCAGATCAAGCTTGATTGTACTTCTTCGATCCTGAGACAACCATTTTAAGGCTAATACTCTTATTGGTAGTTGTAAATAAATAGGAGAGATCAAACACGAACACAAAACTAGTATGATGTTTAGTCTACTTAACAGTATGAGTGGTAATGCAGTTTTTTTCTAATTAGGATTGTTGCTGTTTAATTTATTTTGAAGAGTCTGATGAATTTGCTAAAAACTGAAAGTTTTTTTATTTTTTGTATAAAGTTGTACGGATGGCGTTTTGACCAAAAAACTGACTCACCTTTTATAATAATAACCTTCACGTTTTGTCAGGATATTGCGTCGATGCACCTGACTCCGATACTAGTACCGTAACCGAGATTCTGACAATTGAGAAGATTAGTATGATTGGAATCATCTGTTGAAAACTCAGCTCTCGAAGCTAATCCTTGACTGTCCTACTAATTGACACTTAGTCTGTTTTTTCTTATCCGGATGTAGAAGAGCATGATTATGGCAATGTCTGCAAGGCAGACTCAGCTGAAGCAGCACCATTCTTATTTGGCTCAGAATTGGCATCAATAAAAAAATCAGTCGGTGCATATTACAGTAGTAAACAAAAAGTTACTCTATAAATGAAATATTGGAAAAACTCTATATGATGTTGACAAATGACGACATTCTTGTAACGGCATAAATCGAACACATACAGATAGGATATAACAATGTCTTAAATTGAAATCAAGCATGTTTTCAAACACAGTCTTTCAAGTATGCAGAAATTTCTATTGTTTCCATATTTCATCAATCAAATATTAAAAAACAATATTATCAATATCGAGAAAACTGAAGAGTTTATTACCGAACGAAGAATAGACATAATGAAATGTAAACATGTGAAAATCTTTTCTTGTATTTTATTGCTATTTTAATTGAGCAAGACGATGTGCGTATATTCAATTATACCTTTCTATTTGATAAGATTCATAGTGAAGATCAAGAAAATCTCATGAACGTCTTTGTGTGAGATCTTTTTCTACAAGATACTGATATTGTGTCTAACAATATTTGTGAAAATGATCGGAGTTTTGTTCAAGACTATTAAAAAAACGGGTGAAAGAAAGTTTATTTACATCGCTCATCAAATAAAGTCTTTATTTTAGTTAGCAAATACTCAATGTTTGTTGAGAAATATGAAGAAATATTTGAATGCAAAATGCATCGAGCTCGTTTTCTTGCATCTCACTTTACACATTGGTGGTTCAATACTGTTCTAATTAAAATATTCTGATGGACATCACTGCAAATCTTCTTGTTAAGTACACTCTACAACTAAATGAGTTTTTCAATGCTAACGAAAAATAAAAAGATAATTCCGTACTTATGACGTCACTCTATATAGTACTGGGCCATTTAAGATATTTCTAGAACATTTCTCTGCACTGAAAAAGTGCCAAAACGATTTTGTTATGTAGTTGAATGAAAATTTGCCTATGAAGATATTGCTGTTTTTTTAGGGAATGATCTACATTTGAATGTTGAAATAGAACGCTGGCATTTCGACATATACTCACTTTGTTGATTGGTTATTTCCAATAGATAGTTTATTAACCATGGCTGGATGTAATATGTACTATTGATGTTCGATTCTAGCCGAAACAAATTCGAATTAAGATATGCTGCATTCGATAGCATTTGACAAAGAACACCATGGGTCATGTTCGTATAACAATTCATTGAAAAAATTGATTCATTAATCAAAGACGTGAGCATAACGCATATGCATTCATTACAACTGGATCGATAAATGGTTCTATTAGAATAAGATAAAACCATGGAAGCATTATGGATGATACCAATATTGCTAGCAAGAATAGTGTTCAGAGCAGCTAAGAAAAGAATCAATAGAGAAACATTTGCCATTCTTCGGCAGCAGAGTCGCATGAATATCAGCAATTGTAAATGATTGAGTGATGATATACGTTTTCTTTTATAAAATAACTCTTCATATACACGTCTAATTATGAACTTGACTAGAAAGAAATGAAAACATGAAAAAAAAATGTATCGTAAATTGGTGGTCGATCCCTTCAATAACTTGGCACTGTGTTCGTACTCATTCTCGTTGCTCCCGAAAGAGTCAATATTAATTTTCGTTTCTTTTTAACTCTCGCTTTGTTGTTTGCAGTTGGAGAAATTCTGCAAGCACTTTCCTAAAGATGACTGAAAGATAAATAAAAACATCTGCCATCTTTCTCGTACCAATGTCTCTTCAATTCCTATGTAAAAATATTTGATAATTTAACGAAGCCGTGTGACGTGAAAATTCGTTATTAAGTATGTTACAAATTTTCCTGTATACACTCGTTAAAATTGGACCAAAATTAATGCATTTAAACGCGTTTTTCATTGTTAAAAAAGAAAATTTTTAACGACTTTTCACGCAGTAAGTTATTAAAAACGCGTAAAAACATGTTAAGTACGTAGGCTGATAAATCCAGGATTACTAAAAAGTTTTTATACAGTATTGTTGGCCGCATGTTTGATGAACTCCCTTTAATAATCGATATCTATCTAACCTTCATTCTTTCGCAAAAGAAAATACATTTAATTAGTCCGATATTAAATATACCTTCGAAGTCAAAGCGTAATCAGATCTTTTTATCACTACAATTATTTTATAAAAGATAGCAAATTTATCAGCAAACATAATATTTTTTCCTACTATCAATACTTCAAATATTGAACAAGTTGTAGCTTTACTTTCTGCTATTTTGTACCTTTCTTTGTGCTAGAAATCTGTATCATAAGTTGGCAAAAATGATAAGTCTGAAATTCATTTTATATTGGAATTATCGATAAAAAGAAAAAATATTCGTTCCGTTGATGAATTTTGTTATCTATTATAAAATAATTATAGTGATAATGAGATCTTATAATGCATGGAATTCGAAGGTATATTTAATTTCGAACTAATTGGATGTATTTTCTTCTTCGAACGAATGAACTATGGAGAGGATGGGTATGAGTAGGTGGAGTCTGGGTGTGGGTGTTTTCTTCCTCACCCACACCCACCCACCCTCTTAAATCATAATATTAGTTTATGTATTTAACAGAGATGAGTAACTCATGTTTTTCGTATATGATGTATGAAAATTCTATTAGTGAAAAAGTTCATCAAATTTAACACAATAATGAACTGTCATAAAAACTATCAAATCAAATCAAATAAAAAAATTGGGATCTTTGATTAAAAAAAATTCTTGTGTTCAACTATGAAAGTGCATTTTCAATGTTTCTCAAAATCAGTTGTTCTATTTTATTTATTATAATACTTAATTTGTTTTTAGCCAAGAATTATTATAATAAACAGTTAATCATACTCATTTTTTAAAGTTAATTGATAATTCAGTCATGAAAACTAAATCAGAACTCAAATTATGAGGGTGTGAAGAAGAAAACACCCACACCCACACCGACACCCTTAAATTCGAAAATGATTCTTCAAAATATGTTTATGCAATGATGATACACCAAATTTTTAATAGAACTTTTTGTCCAATTTATTCATTCAATCTAATAAATAGATTTCTTAATTTCAAAACATCCGTTCTTTATCAACCGGAACAATATGATTTAGTTGTAAAACATTTCCTTTTTAGTTTTGATTTCTGTTCTAAATTGATCTGTTCTAGAATTTAATGAAATAATTATCGAATCTTGGACATGTACCCAGACCAAGAACTACGAGCCGGTCCTAGCTGGAAAGCATCAGGAATGAATGGAGCGCCGAAGCAGTATTTTGGGTCGAAAAATCTCCTTAGTTTTCCTGTCAACTTCCTGCTCTTTTCGATAGGAAACAATCGAAAATCAGTGGAGAAGTCTAAAGATTTCTCGACTTAGAATACTGCTTCCATGTTCTATTCGCTTCCGCTACGTTTCTGCCGGATACGACAATTTTTCTGTATCGTTCCGATCGGTTACGTTAACGATTCGTTTGCTTTCGGTGTCTGGAATCACAGACTTGGGTATCAAGTCGTCTAGGCTATGGATGCATGTCGGTATGTGTGTGAAGTGTGTGGATGTGTCTCTACTCTTCCGTTCAGCCAAACCAGCAGCTATACTCACGTTCACGACCATACACACCCTTTAAAATACCGACTCACTGTTGCTCTAATTTAACTAATCTTCTTATTTTTTTGTATTATTAACTATGAAAAAAATTGATTGATAATATATGAATGATCAAATGCATTTTTTAAGCGTCTCTTTGGCAATTCAAATGAATAGTTTACACTTGAAAATCAAACCTTACGTTCAATTATAACCACATCATGCACAAAACCGAACAGTTGTGAGTTGTCTTGGAGGCTTCACTTTAGAAAATCTGAAGAGAAAACTGAAAATATTGATCGTTTTTCAAGATGCCTGTCAATAGCAATATGATATAGTTATTTTCAAAATGGCGTGCTTGTTGAGCAATACTTCTCGTAAATGGAAGGAAAAGAAGTGATAGATAATGGTCAGTTTGGATTCTGCCGAGGGCCAAGCAAGCCGTAGCGACGCTTGTTACTTGTGTATTGAAACCAGAGATAATATTTTTTGCTGTATATCTAAAATTTGTAGTTATATATAAAAATTTGAAATTCTCCTCTATCATTAGAAGAATGATTAGCAGATCTGGTTGATACATGGAGAAGATATGCAACTCCTTTGCTCAATCACAATTTTGTTGACCCCCTGTGCATCTTAAGTACCTTGATTTCCAAGGCATTTAGAAGGTATAGATGTCTAAGTTATGTATATAGCTGGGATTAGAGAACGTTGCAGGACGGATTTTTCCTCCTGTCCTGCCTGCTGCAGGACATAATTACTCAGCCGTTCTGCTTTGCAGAATGCAGGACAGGGCATCAAAAGACTGTCCTGTAGGACGATTTTTTATTTTATTGTTGGCAAGGATAAAACTTATATGAATATGAAGTACGATATTAAATATTATAAAATGCTAATTATGTAAAAATCATTTGCAATAATCCTGTTAATACACTCTATCACACATAATCCTCTAGAAAAAATGAACAAAAACAATTGACATGCGTTATGTGAATAAAAGAATAAGAGAACAAAAGTAAGGATTCAGGAGTCACAAGATAATCAATAGGATCAGACTAGGAACAAAAAATGAGTTTTTCGTCATACTGGTTGTTCTTGAATTTCTCCTATGAACGAATAAATAATATTTTATCAATGTAACTTGGTGATAAACGCATTCATATTTGAGTAAATGTCAATCTAGAGAAGCTAAATAATTTTTTTAATGAACCACTGGACGCTGTTAAGGCCTGTAGTCTAATAGATACTATTGATATTAATGAAAAACTACGATGGATTTCACTACTAGACCAGAACTTCACTGGATCACGATCGGTTAGGTGACTCAGGTGTATAGATGTGCAGAGTAAGCTGTTTTTCGTACTCTATGCCATGACTGAGAAAAAAAGTCCTACCCTTACCGTACCATACAGTGTAAAACTTCAACCTTTATCCTATCTTATCCTGTAAAACTTCTATCCTTACCTTATCGTACGAATTTCTGTTTGACTCTACCTTATACAAGCTCAGTTGGAAGACTCTAAACGCGATGAGCAACAACATAGTATCATGGAGAGATGTACAGGGTAAGCTTTTTTTCTCACTCTGTAATCAAAAAAAACATCTTCTAAACCTAACGCTACATCACCTTGGAACATGGTCCTCATTACCCTACTATACTCTGCTCGTTAGAGTACGACAGCCTTGCACATCTCTAGTTTGGTGTCCTGCAAGTCCTGCATCCTGTGACATTCTCTGACTGGGATTTCTTGAATGGTCAACTTCTGGATTGTAGGTATATCCCACGAGCAAAAACTCTTATGCAGATTCCCGTCGCCATGGTAAACAAAAGCAGATGGGTCATTGTTTTCCTTGCTAAAATTGTTCTCGAAAAAAATGTTCTCTAGGGACATTTTCGAGGCATAATTTTTTTCTAACCCCCGATCTTGTAGAACTGGTCGTTGTCAATTGCAACTCAGAGAATAACGAAAAGATTGAACGGTCTGTTTCATTGTTTGCGAACTTTTCATAGCCTCTCTTCTTCCAATGAAATGAACAACAATGAATTCTTGGCTATCTGCTAGCAAGTAAACAACGATAATATTACTCAATGTCACTATCATTCTCATTTCTGCATGTTCATATGGCAAAACCATAAGGATGCGATGAAGAAAAATTTTCTCATAAAGCTCTGACATTATGTAGACACACTTCTCTTCCATTTATGTACATGTAGGCTAATTCCAGGGAAAGTCAACCACAAAAAAACACAAAGTATTCAACAAATCTTCTTTTCTATCAGGTTTGTTAGAGCTTTTTCGCTCACTATTTTAGTAAAAGAAAATTTGTGGATTATCTTTAGAAAAAAAGGTGCTATGCTTAAAACATTGAAAACCCATAAAAAGATGAAAATGAATTTTTTTCTAAGTTTTTTATTAGAGAATATTTCATTTTGCATGTAAAAAGCATATTAAATTGCCTTGACGTATTTTTTACAAATACTTAATTCTGATTTTTTGACATCAATAATTTGTAATGATACACTCTTTACTAGCAAAATAGTCTCTGTTCATAAATTCTTTATTGGTAAACCTGAATATTGCAACGTTCCAAAATCAGCAAAAGGACTTTCGACGACAATGTTCCTAACACCATGTGTATTTTTGAAAGCTTCAAGATCTTATGTGTCTTCAAATGAATATGGAATAACACAAGTTGTCACTATTATTCCAATAAACAAATACCTGACACAAAAACCAGTGAATCTTCCAGGAAAAACAGAAAATCGTGAATCAAGAAGAAGCAGTAGATCTTTGATTTCTGAAAGAATTCATACGATTAAAAATATTTCAAGAGATTTCGTGAGACTTTCGGACGCTGGAATACACGATATGACTTTTGTGCATATGATGGCTGAAATTTCGATAGACTTGAAGATTTTCTGTCTTCAAACCTAGCAGGAGCTTCAAGATATCGATACCCTAAAACATCCACAGACTTGAATTCTCTAAGATCCAATAAAACTTGACTTCGTGACTCTGATAGACTTTGTTAATTAAAAGACTACCAATTCGGCAAGCATAATCAAGAACTCGCACACTCAAAGACTGACAGATATATGAATTTCAAGACTTTGAGACTTCAACAGACTTAAATTTGAATCTTTTGAAATGCTTTTTATAATCTTAGTAAAGGCCGACAGAATTCATGCCTTTAAAATCTTTTGGAAATTAATTGTAGAGTTTCCTGATTATCGCATGATGAAACACTAGTAGATAGAATTCAAAAGTGTCTGCCAATTCCGTAAACCCCTTTTTGGTGTATTCGGATTTGTCAATATATAAAAAGTTTAACCATTTTATGAGGTATCCCAAATTTTAGTTTCATAAATAATCACTTGTTGTGTCATTGAAAAGATTTTCGCATAGGTTTCGGCATATGCTGCTACCATTTATCAGAAACATATAAAGCGTTGCGTACAATGATAACTCTTAAAATCTTGTGTAACTTTTCTAGTATACGTTTGTTTTTCTATTGCGCATTGAGAATTACACTCAAAAACAATAAAATATGTGTTTTACCGAACATATGGCCTGAAAAAGCAATTTTTGATTCCTCACCCAATTGCCGAAGTTGCAAAGGTTCAGCAATTTCACACACGGAACCAAAAAAGCTTCTCACCATAGACGTCAGATCCCGTGAAACATCTATTGTATCTGAAGTGGAGATCTTGAATATTTCAAAACATTCAAGTTGAGCCTTTTTTTCTGACTGGTTTTCATGACAGCTTTTAATTTAAAAAGGACGAATGTCATCATGATTTGCTGTCGTCAGAAATATATAATTTTGCATTCTCTCTTTTCTAATGAAAATTTACCACGTCGAGCACTGAATCCGTATTTGGCCGAATAGGAATAAACACTGCATAAAAACTTTCCCTCAAAAGGAAAATCTTTTTTTGAAATGTTCATTCGATAGAGAAGTCTTCTTTTTTTCCTTCGTCCTCGCAAGGAATGTGATCGCTTTCCATTTTTTTCCCACAAATAGTGAACAATTGAGTATTGTTCTTTTTCTCGCTAATGAGAGGAAAGTGATCGAGTATTGTTTTTTTTTCTCGTCGAATCCTTTAGTATTGCTTATTTCTTTCTTTTGGAAAGGAATATAATCGATTTACTCTGTTCTAAAAACGAATTTGATAGAGTCTTTAAAAACAAGCCATTAGAAATCTATATAAAAACTTGATTCAGATTTAAAGAAAAACATATTTTTAGTCAACCTTAATCGATTTTGAACAAATTACAATCGAATAATAATTGACTTTATTTTGATCTCATGAGTCTTTTTTTATATGGACACCATCAAACGCATTATTATTACTTTCTTTTGATTTATGAGTCCAGTCAAAGTAAAAGACATGTGCGGGTCGTTGAACTGAGCGTTGGAAAAATGGTTTGACTTTTCTTTTATTGTTTATCTCTACTTTTTTTTTCCTTTAATAATCTAGTAATGTGATATGTCTTGATATATTCAATTTGCTTTTAAGAAGATCCTTATTTATCTGAAAACGGACCTGGCCGAAATATTGTTGCTTTCTAGTCGTTATATAAAACTAAAAGACATTCGTATACAAAAAGATTTTGAGATCCATAATGAGCCTCAGGAAAGTTTCTTTTGACAATTGAACCATAGATTAACCATGAAAGTTCTATTAAAGTTTTGTTGTTTATGGTATTCTTACGAGAAAATGTTAAATTCTTCATAGATCCACTTTTAAATATAAAGAAGCTATTATTCATGTTTCAGATCTTCATAGAAACACATTCTATCATATAAATATTAGATTATATAGTCTGTTTTATCCATACGGATTTGATTTAATGAAAAATCTATGTTTATTATCTTCTAATCTCTCTAACTATAGTAAAGCATACTTGATACATATAGTTGACATATTTCATTTATGCATGTCAAATGAAAATCCTCTCGACATTGTGATAATGAATTACATGTTTCACCCTCCTATAATTTATTTTGACCCATATGACTATTCCAATACGCTGTTGGCGTAGGAGATTGACATATTGCATTTTGACAAATTAAATAGCGACTAAATTGGCAATAATGACATGTTCTATTGTACTCGAACTAGATTTGTTGTTGATATTGAATAATACCCACTCGTGATATTGAAGATGCAACGAATGTAATATTGTCTGGTAATAAATCACTTTGATATTATTGACAAGAAAATGTTATTTCGTCATAAACAATTTGTTCGACAGAAAATATCTTTATTGGATTGTTGTGCTCAGCCAAGCTACAATGAAACGTATACAGTTTTTTATTGAAATTCAAACCAACTTTTAGAAATAAATGCCACATCTTTCTTACTGAGCGATATATGAGATTCAAATCCTTGTTGTAAACCAAAAATAGCATATATAAGAAAAAAGTATACAATTGAAAAGCGCAGAAATGGCATCATCGTTTTTAAAGTAAACTCATGCTAGCCAAGCAAAATATGCACAATGCAGGAAAAAAATAACATTTATTGCTATACTTTTTTTTGCTTCAGTTACAAAAATTAACAACAAACGTTCGCTATTATCATTTATGACCAAGTATTCAAAATTTAAAAGTGTGAGAAAATAATCTTAGTATATATTCATTCTTTTACTATAATTAAATTTTTTTTCTCTTGCATTTCCATTTATTATTTAGACGATTCATGCATACAGTAAATATGAAAGTGTGAATAGTTTCATTTACGTGACGATTTGAAGAATAACCATAAAAAAGAATCAGCAAAGACCCCTTGATGAATATTATTTTTCATTTGAATAAAAGATATATTTTTATCTCAAATGTCATTGATTGTAAATTTCATCATTGAAAATAACTTTTCTACATTGTATTTTATTTTTTTAATATTCCTTATAGATTACACTTTGACAAATAAAGTATCTTTATAGAATTTGTAGGTATAGCAGATGCTGCTGCAATAAACTTCTGCATACATCACATTCATTAACAGTGGATACGGAGAAAACTAAATATTGTTAAAACCTCAGAATGCTCTTGATAAATATGATGTTCTTGCAAATACAAATTTTCAATTCTCTCTACTCAGGAAGGAACACTACCAAGTGATACACAACGTTTGAACTCTCATTTTTTTTTATGAGTAAAGTTGATGGCTTATATAAAATAACTAAAAGGACTTGCGCTATTGTTGCTTAGTTTTCGAGTAAAGAGGGAAACAATTGTCACTATAGATAGCTCTACTGTATATATGTTATACTTTTTGCTTCTTGCCATATCTTAATTGTGACATAAGCTTTCAGTTGAAAATTACCAAAAACTTTTCTCATTTATAAGTTTTTACACAAAAAATTCTCACTTGCCTCTGGCTATGCCTTCAGAGGATGGAAAAGAGTTGTTCTTCTGACAATTATTCTATTATAAACATACAACGCATTCTCAAAGAAGAAAGAGAAAATATTTTTCTTCAAGACCTACAGAATAGAACCCTTTTGCTGCATCACATTCAGCTTTTGATTTTTTTCCTTGAATGTGACCTTTTCCAATCACAGAAAAAAATAACTACTAATAGAAGCAAATATATAAAGATGAGGAGTGCATAATATTATTGGTATTCTAACTATCACCTGAAGGTATCGACAATCAGGGTGTGGGTGTGGTGTGGGTGTGGGGTGATGCGTGGGTGGGTGTGGCGTGTGTGTTTGGGGGTGCTTATACTGAAGACAAACCCCTACATCCACCTCCACACATGCACACCCGTACCTACACTCACACTCACACACAACCCACACCCACACACCCCACCCATACCCACCCTCGAACTATCATCTCTGTGATCGGAAGATAGAGCTCTAATTGTGAATCAATTAGAGCGTGGACAAAAACAGAACCGAATTCCGTTTAATTATCTTTGCAATGGCTGAGTTGGCTTTCTTGTTTCCTTGTTTTATACACCATTTTGTAGCTCGTGAAATTCGCTATCGAATGGTATATATTAGTTGGGGTTTTATTCGACTATGATAGGAAAATTTGTTCACGAAAGCGGGAAGGGGTCGATTTTCGCACAGGAAGGGATAGGGGAAAATGACTATTTTTGCAATAACTCAGGAACGGCTCGGCCAATCATTCTCATCTTCGAACTTGACCGAGACATTGTTGAGATTAAACTGTGTAGAAAATTTCATCGCGATCTGGCTCTCCTTTCAAAAGTTATCGTGTAAACGGCAGGACGGACGGCCGGACACACTGACCGATTCTAGAGTGTACTCACTTTTTGAGTACACAAAAAATCAATTGTTCGAAATACTTTCTTTAAAATACGGCCAGCATCAGGATGAGATTCTGTAATTGCTTGTCATTTTTTCTTTTGTTTATCTCTTAAACATGAGCATGATTTTGAAAACCTTTCAACTATTTTTTTATTTCCAATTGTTAATAAATCTGTTTGTTTAAGTTGAACAGAGTATGATGTCATACATTCATTGATTTCATTTAAATCATGTAGTGTTCGTCGTTGTGCAAAACTACATGAACGAGGATATAGCAATGGCTTTCTGTGATTTTTTTTTGATTGTTGAATTATTATCAGCATCATTTGTAATAATAGAATTAGTTATTGTAGAAGAATAGCATCATTCGAATTTGTGAATAAATTAACATTTTTAATAAGATATTCGTCGCTAAATTGATTGGAGTAAGATAAATACACTTTAACAAAGACATTCTTCTTTTCCCAACGTATTATGACAACTTAAGAATGTATCTCAAAACAATTCGTAAATTGATGATTTATTATAGGACATTTTTCATCAGATACAAATATTGTTTATTTGTTTTAAATCTGTTAGTATTAACTATTTACTATGATTGTTTTATCAGTGCTATCGTTAAAGACCTGCGGGGAACTTCAAAACCTGATTATGACTCTGACTCCTAAGTTGGAGTGAAAATTGTCACCGCTCTCAATAATCTTTTTCTTTTCCATATACCGAAACATTATTCTTCATATTAGTAAACAAAAACATAAAGGATAATACCTGATACATCAATTAATAAGGAATTTTAGGACAGAAAAATGAATGAATCACCTTTTAGATATAACGTTCGAATAATCAACTAAAATGTAATGATATTAATCAAAAATACAATGATTAATATCGTTCAAAGCACCACAACTGTCTACATTATCAATTCTTCGTTGTTTAGCCAAAGAACATCCTAAGCGGGTGTCGGTGTGGGTGTGGGCGTGGGTGTGTGGGTGTGGGTGGGTGTGGGTGTTAAAGAATTACTTTCATTCATATCCATACCCACGCCCACATTCCACACCCACACCCACATCCACATTCCACACCCACACCCACATTCCACACCCACACCCATACCCACACCCACACCTACACCCTCCAAAACCATTTGACTATCATAAGCTGGAACATCAACGAAGAGTAATCATTTTCTCAAAAACAAAAAAAAATGATACAGTAAAATTTAATTTCCAATACACTTCGCTGTATCCGTGAAATTTTGTCTTGAATTGATTCTTTCTTGGCTATAGCTTTGAAATTGAATCGAATTAGAGACTTAGCCACCTGATGATCTGCTCTGAGCAGCAGTGAAACGCGTCGTGGTAGCTCGTACTCACCCACACCCACACCCTCACTCTCACACCCTCATCCTCACCCTCACCCTCACCTCACCCACACCCTCATCCTCACGCCGTCACTCTCACACACACACACTCACACCCACACCTCACACACACCCTCACACCCACCCTCACCTCACTCACCCACACCTCACACCCTCACCCTGATCAAAACTCCTTTCTTTTCTTACCTCCGTTGAATCAGCCTGGCATCATTATCTTAGTTTACCTAGCAATGCATTATATACAAACTTATCTTATCACAGTCACTTGTAGGTGTCTTCTATTTACTATCGTCAGCAAAATGGTTGACTATATATAAACTTCTTCAACTGATCTTCTATATAGAAATTCTGTGTGTCCACGTATCTAAGAATTGCGGTATATATCTATGGAAATAAAAGGAGGACTGTCTCCGATATTATCGTTTCTTCACATCGTTCTCGGTCTGCTGATTCTTGTGCAAAGCGGCGTTGGCCTTCCATCTAATAATGGTGACGGTAATTTAAATATTGAAGCAGCACGGTCATCGCCTTCAACTCCTTTGAAATGTAATGGAAGCTGCATTATAGATGAAGCGATGTGTACCATTAGGTCAGGTTTTTGCTACATCGAAGGAGAATGTTATGAAGCAAATCAAACACGTCTGAACGGTAGTCTTTCATGTCTTCAATGTCAACCGGACAAAGATCAACGGAAGTGGGGGTTCAATGCAGAGTGTTCGGCGGCAGAAAAATGTAGCAATCAGATATTTCTCGGTCAAAACCTATGTTCACTCGACACAATCCAAGCATTCTATACAAAACCGACAGATGCTACTTTTACTCACTATAATTTTGAAGCATGCAGTCGACACAGGAGTCGATGTCAGGAAGGCTTTTTCATCTCAGTAGACCAAAGTAGAACCTATGCATGTTGTCCTGGTCATTTCTGTCCTGAAGGTCAAATTTGTATGATTCCATGCCGAAAAGGTGGATATTGTCCTAGTGAATTATTAGCGAGCAATGGCACCTGCCGAACAGCCGTGAATTGTCCTGAGAATCGCCCAAAACAGTACGGTGCCGTTGGCTGCGGCGGTTCATATTTCGAGGGATTCTGTCCAAATGGAACGTATTGTCCGTCGCCTGCAGAGAGTATCCATTGTAAGAATGGCACTGAATTCTGTCCTACAGGAGTGGTCAAACCATTGCCTTGTCCAACGGGATTCGTCTGTTTAGAAGGTCGAGCTCGACGACAGCGAATCATCACCAATGTTCTGATCTCTGTCCTTGCGATCATTATTGGCCTGGTCATTTGTGCAAAAGTATTCGAATGGTTGTCTCTGACGCGGGAATGCTGTGGTAAACATAAACTCGTCGATCCTCCCGGTGTGAGTAATTATTTTCGAAAAGCAACTCATCCTAATGATGGGCCACAAAAGTACATTGAACTTCATATTCATCTGGAAAGGGCTAGACTCCGCAATGTTACCCGTTTTGATCCAGAGAAGAACGAAGGATTTACTGGTCGAATAGCTGCTGGTAAATTAACAGCACTGATGGGTGGTTCTGGTTGTGGCAAGAGCAGTCTATTAGAAACCATTCATGGTCGACGACAATTGAGAAAAGAGGGATCCATTACTTTTGCTGATCATAAGCCGTTATCAAACATATTGACGGATTACGTCGGTTATGTACCACAAGCGGATATTATGCACAATGATCTCACCGTCTTCGAGACTGTCTACTATTCTGCCCGTGCACGGCGATTGAACGAGTCGAAGCAGACCTTGATTAATGATGTGTGCTTCGTTTTGGACAAACTCGGTTTAGAAAGAATGCATAATAATTTCACCAAGACTCTTTCGGGAGGTGAGAGTAAAAGAATCACTCGATCATTTCACTGTTCACTCTCATTTAAATAGGTCAACGAAAACGAGTCAATGTCGCTTTGGAAGTCGTCGCTTGTCCGAAAGTGTTGCTTCTTGACGAGCCAACATCCGGTTTGGACACTGTTTCTTGTGATAATCTCTTCGATCTCTTGCAATTGATCAAGTTCAGTAAGGCTGGTCCGGTGACAATCATTACGGTCATTCATCAACCAAGTCACGAATTATTCGAGAAAATCGACGAAATCTTCTTCTTAACTCCATTGTGTTGTCTAGCTTATCAAGGTCCACGACCTCATGCAAAGGATTTTTTGAAACAGAAGATCTTTTCTGATCCTCAATCGATTCCTCCACCTCGACATAATGATTGTGACACTTGCTTCATTATGCTGACCAGTGCAACATGTCATGTAGATAATCATCAAATAGAAGATCGACAAACCAATCAACCTCTCACGACATATTCTTGGAAACAACGAGCTTGGTACCCATTCTACTACGTCTTACGGCGATCAATACGACAGAATTACGTTCGTGGGGTCCTTGC
The DNA here is from genome assembly GCA_905250075.1 of Rotaria sp. Silwood1. Classification (NCBI taxonomy): domain Eukaryota; kingdom Metazoa; phylum Rotifera; class Eurotatoria; order Philodinida; family Philodinidae; genus Rotaria; species Rotaria sp. Silwood1. Next base: position 20,501 of record CAJNOP010001278.1, read on the forward strand.
TGAAGCCGCCTATATGTTTGCTTATTTCTTGTTGGGTACATGTGTTGGCTTCTTATTCGAAAACAAATTTCAGGCGACATGTGACATGAGCAAGTTAACAACGATCTATTTTCTGATTACTCTATCGTTTGGTATTCTCACTTGTATATCCAGTCAGAGACTCTTCGGTGTGGAAATTACTGATCAAACTTTTGAACGAGAAAGTCGCAATTATTATCATCCATTCCAATATTGGCTGGCCAAGAGTCTGGTCGATATTTTTCGAATGGTACTCTATCCGTTGTTATTTCTCAGTATGCTCTATATTGAAATTGTTCCTCGTGGCTCGTTTTCTTTCTACTAGGGCGTGATGGTTCTTTGCTCGTTTGTATGTTCGGGTATCGGTCAGTTAGTATCGGTGATCTTCAATCGAACGGAATATGCTTATCTGGCCGGAACAATCATAGCTCTTCTATCATGTCTCCTTTCTGGATTTAGTCCAACAAAACAGGACCTCAATCAAGGTGGCTTCATCGTCGTCCTTTCGTTTTCAAGGCATGTGCAAAGTCTGTTATTTCGACATGAGTCGAAACTCTATCTGGAAGGACTCGAATCGAAGGATCACATCTGGGGAACATCAGTGGAAGGCATTTTTAAGAACTTTGATTTTAACAACAGTGAGAATCCCAATTTCTGGATGATTTTGATCGGATTTCTTGTACGTGCCTTGACATTTCTCTTTCTCTATGGAAAATCGGAATATCGTTCCGAAATTCGTTTCCATGTGACCAATCTTATACCCAACATAAAAAGTTTCTTCACAGCAGAATCATGCCGAGACCGTCCTTTGAAAAAACAAGCTGATACGCCACATCCGCTGACAGTCAAGAACCCATATGGAAGTGCATTTTGATCCAATCTATAGATTACCCAAGCAGGGATAAAAATGGCAAAATGGCATTAAAATACTTCTTCAATCGACATCATTTTAATAATGTGAGGCAGTCCCAAAAACCGTCTCCCATAGAAGAGATTAAAGTGATTTAAGACAATGATATTAAGATGCTCACAACTCAAACCGTTTTGTAGCGTTATTTATATTGATTCCATATTATTACAATTATATCCATTTATAAGTACTTTAATGCCATTCTACCGTCACTATTCCTGATGGGATGTTTATATTTATCTTGTTTTCTTTCATTTGATTTTATTACATCATATACAATTCAATAAATTCTTTCTTGAATAGTTTTTCTGCTAACTCAAAAATTTCAGGATCGAGCTGAGATTATACTTTCTGTAAATTTAATAGAAAAGGTTTCAATTCTTAAGGAATGATACCTAGTGGAATCTTCTCTTCTCAACCTTTTCCCTTTCTTCGATATAGGTTATGCACATGCTTGTACACAATCTTTCCATTGAGTTATCGAAAGAAAGTATTAAAATGGTTATATTTACATGCCGTGCGTTAAGATGCCGATTTATTAGCTTTTTCACTTGCAGTGATGGGATCGAGGATTTTTATGATTAGGGGCGATCGTTCCTGTCGCCCTCCCTCTGAATGCGCCACTGCTCACTTGCTCCTTTAGGATCGAGAACTACTATTAGTATATTCTATTCGTGGTCTATCGATCAATGGATGAGTTTTAAATACACTTCAAAGAGACGATTTAATAATTAAGAAATTAAACATAGTAGATTATAGCTATGTCGTTGTGTTATATAAAGCCAGAGTTCTTGAAATTACTTATTGAATTGTTAGTCGTGGTTTGTAGTAGTCTACTAGGAAAAGAAAAACTATGTTTCATGTCGTTTTCCATCAACAAGCGGATAATAATGTACGTACTAATGAGGAAGAGTCTCCGGGTATCAATCTCCATTTCAATTTATCTCCAGTTATTATTGGATACCTTTTATAGTACCTCGTAGTCCCTTTAGAAGTTCAGTATGGGGACGAACCCTTTATATCACGTGTTATACTCACTGAGCTCTACAATTTCGATAGAATTTAAAATGATTTTTAAAGCAGAATCAACAACAAATTTATCGTGTGTTACGTCACACTTCCGGAAAACTCTTTTTTTCTGCACGATCATTTTCGTTCGTCCATTAGTGACCAAGTCATTTTAGTATTACCGTCAAAAACGTTTATAATTTCTTGAATAATAAAAAATATTTTCTTACATTTTCAAACTTGCTCTACAACGTGACATAAATGCTTATTTAGAGTTTTCAAATACTTCATGTTTCAAGTGTCGTATTACGTGGAAAAGCCCTCTTGAAAATCTATAGATTGATCTGATGTTCTCGATATTCACCATCGTTTGTTGAGGAGATGAATCGTTCCTGAATCCAGTACGTGGTTCAGTATGAGTAGATCGATGACAACGTGCCTGTTGTTTAATTAAGAATACCGTTTATAATAAAAAAGATTACTCTTATATTTACGTCGTGGGAGTCAAGTTGATTTACTGAACATAATTGTTGACAATATTCACACGGAATTCGATCTTTTTCTTTTGATGGCTTTGATACGTTGTTCATTTATTATCCTGGAAGTATTGGATTCAGAATACTTCATTTGAGAAAAAGAGAAAACCTACCGTGCCAGGTTTTCTAGCCGTTTTTCCTCTTGTTCACGGCAAGTTATCTTCAATAGAAAAAATAGATTCATATTCCTGCTAAAACAATGTCTTACAATATGAGTTGGCTAATTAGAAAAATCAACTTGCTCATTGCAATATTCACATGGAATGTGAACGATGTCATTTGGAGTGTGTATCAGTGATTGTTCTGAAAGAAATGTTAGAAATAAAACGTCAAGGAAAGTGAATGTAAGAATACCTTGAATTGACTTCACGTGTGAGGACGACCTCTGTTACTGGCTAAAAGTATATCAATCATTTGATTATGTTTGCAATACATAAATAATTTTAATGTACCTATTTGTCAATTCAGAGTGACGTGTTGACAATAAATCCTTCAACTTTTCAAAGGTGGAACGATTTGTAGGTTCTTGATGCCAACATTCATTAATGATTCTCCACAACTGACGACTACATTGTAATGGTTGTGAAAGTCTTTCATCGTTTAACTTTCGTTGCCATACATCACTGTCATTATGTAACGAGGAATAAGGCAATTGGCCATATGAACAAGCGTCCCACATGAGAACACCCATTGAATAAACATCGGACTTCTCAGAATAGTTTGATCTACTATCAGAATTTCGTAGGATTTCAGGAACAGCATATCGTGCGGGTATAATTGTCATTGAGGGTGTGGGTGTTGTGAGTGTGGGTGGGGTGTGGGTATGGGTGTCTGGGTGTGGGTGTGGTTGTGGTTGTGGTTGTGGGGGTGGGTTTAGGTGTGGCTGTGCGCGTGGGTGTCGGACCTACGATCACATACCCACACCCACCCACACCCACACCCTTATTGCAAATTGGCAAGTTTTCTTTCTTTTTGTTCAATACGAGGAAAATTCCGATACTTTTTGTTTGCCTAATAAAGTTCCTGTATTTTTCAGCGGACTTTTGGTAAAGTGGAAATTTTCGGGACCTTCGACAGTCTTTCCCTCGATATGAGACTAATTGGCTCTTTAATTGCGATTTTTATTTTACGCTTTTTTTAATATCAGATGTAAACTAATTCCTCGATTTGTTATTGCCAGAGATTAAAAACGACCTAAATATGTAACGACACATCTACAACTGATCAGGTTAGTGTTGAACGAAAGTCGATCAATAGGAGATAAAATCTCGAATGTATAAATAGTGAGAGTAGCGTATTTCAATAGTTACAGAAAAAGCAAAATATTAATACTTCGGCAGCGAATATTTCTCTATTAGAGCGGACTTTTCTGTTCTCACGAGGATCTTTCTTCTCACATGAACTCAGTCATTCAAATCAATATAAAAGATATTTCGATAAAGTTTGACCAAATAGATAAATCATTTATCTATATACATATATGGTAGACATAAGAATATTTCTTAACTTAGCGGACTTTTCTGTTTTGTCAAGAATCTATCTTCTCAGGTGAACTCAGCCATTCAGATAAATGTAAAAGATATATCGATTAAGTTAGGTCAAATAAAGTGTTCCATGATGAAAAGTTCGAAATAGTGAAAGGACTATCTGTAAAATAAAATAATCCTGAATATTGATTTAATACGAAGCAGTTTTATTTCAGCACTGTGAAAGGCCCGAAAAATTTTCAATTTACTAAAAGTCCGTCACCTATCTAAGGAACTTTTCTCATCAAATACAATTTTAAATATATAACGTTGCAGGAAAGAAAACTATGTATATCACTTCAGTGGATATTTCGCTCTTCCAGCGGACCTTTCTAATCACTAAAGGACTTTTTCATTTTTTCATTTGATATGAAAACACAGCACACATATAGGTTCATTACTTGCGAACTGTTTTCGTATATCTAATTTGCTATTCGATATTTTTCTCTTCAATGAACTTTACTATACGTATTATTTTTTTTCTTTTCTTATATTTCATCTATTGAAATATGTATCATTGAAATGCATAGAATGACTGTAAATCAGATATTGGAGAATATTTTTGGTTTATTAAACGTATTCGCGAATATTTGTTTTCTTTTACAGACTTTTCTATCTTTAGTAGGATATTTCTTTTTCGTTTATTTTCGCAAATTAGCAGGTAGTCATGAAATACATATGATGACTACGACAAGAAGAATTATGCATATTTTTCGTTTATATAATATGCTAGCAAATACTCGCTCCTTCAACGGTGTTTTCTACAAACAGTAGTATTTTCTTCTCAGAGCTCATTTAAAGTGTTGAGAATCACATGAAGAAGTTTTCACGAGCATAAGCAAGATGTTTTTGAATATTTTTCATTTATCTAAAGTGCTGGCCGATATTTGTCTCTTCAGTGAATTTTTCTATAGCTATTTTTTTTTCTTTTTCTTCATTGTATCGATTGAGAAATGGACAAAACAAATTCAACAATTGCCAACAAGATGATTGCACATAGTTTTCATATATCTAGTATGCTAATCGATATTTGTTTCTGCAGCGGATTTTTTTGTAGCTGTTTGTTTTTTACTTTTATCTATATTTAAACATGCAGTTATGGAATATATAAAATGACTATAAATAAGACGAGTAAGAATATATTTTTTTCGTCAAATGTGACACCGATAGTTGGTTATTTTATCGGACTCTTGTGTAGCTACTAGTGTTTTTCTTTCTTTATTTTATCTTTTTAAACATGTACTTGTAGAATTCATAGAACTAATATGAATAAGATGACGATTTATATTCTTGGTATATCTAATGCATTTGTGGATATTAACTTATTCAGTGGACTTTTATAGAAATGGTAGTATTTTTCTCTTTTTATTTTATCCATTTAAATATAAATATTTGAAAAAATAAAATGACTAATTATAAATAAAATATTTGCAAGTATTTTTCGTTTATCTAATATGCTAGAGAATGTTTGTTTGTTTGTTCACAGAAGTTTTCTTCAGCTGTTAATTTTTTTTTTATTTTGGTGTTCTCTTATATATTGAAACAAGATACAATGAAATACTTTGAAATGCCATCAATAAGATATTGGAGATTTGTTTTCTTTTATCTAATATCCTAGCAGATATTCGTTTCTTCAACGAACTTTTCTTCGAAAATAATTTCTTTCTTTTCATTTTCTTTTATTTGTTTAACCATTTTGGCCTTGAAATACTTTTAATGGGCTACACATACTTTTGCATACTTCCTTTAAAAACGGTGATTCATGTGAACCCAGTAACATGAACCTATTCTAACTCTGCTTACAAAATAAAGCATAGGCTCTCAAACAGACGAATATTCTTCGAATCAGAGAAAAGAGAACGATGTGAATAGTAAAATACTACAAAAGTCCGCTAAGAAATAGAAAAGTCCTTTGACTCAGAAGTAATAGTCATCAATAGAAAAGACAAAAGTCTGTTGATGATAGAAAAGTGACGCATATGAATAGCAAAGTATCACAAAAGTCCGCTAAATAAATCGAAAGGTCCGCTAAATTAAGCGAAAAGTGCGCTAAGAGGTAGGACGTGGATAGATAATATTACTTTTCGTTAAATTTGATAATATTTTGTCCGAGTAACAAAGTCCCTTTATTCTCCAGCGGACTTTTGCTAAAGTGGACATTTTCTGGATCTTTGCCAGCCCTCCTCAATATTTTTCTATGCTAATCTTTTAAAAGATAAGTATAGATGAATATTTTGCTAATAAAATAACGTGAAACAATTCCTTTGTTGAAGTTAAAAATTTTGAGTTGAGTAAGATTAGGATAGATACTAGCGCCAAAAATACATTACATAGAAAAAGATTCAACAATGAGCGATTGAACATTTTTATGAATTCTAGGTAATATATCGATACAAAATTGATTAAGTATTGTTGAAGAAATTGAACAAATCTCATCAGTCGATCGTGATTTGGAAACAAAATTAAGGATGTTAGTGAAGATTTGTTCTTGTGCTATAATTTCAAGTCGTTGATTCTTGGTATCCATTAAAGAAGAAAGAACATCAACATTCTCAAGTTTTTTCAAAATGATGAATAATATTTCATTTGGAAGATCAAGTAGATGAACACTATGTTGATTCATCTTTATATGTGGTTGTACTGCTGATGTCAAGACAATATAGGGTGTGGGTGTGGGTGCGGGTGTGGGTGTGGTGTGGGTGTGGGGATGGGGATGAATATGGATGGATGAGGAGAAAATACATAAAACATCCACACCCACACCCATACCCACACCTATACCCACACCCATCCACACCCGTGATGCTGATTCCAGATTTCAGGTTAAAATTCGAAAATCCACTAAATTTTCATACATAGAAATCTGATGTTTTCTAGGATGCTGGTAAAGGCCAATTTTCAGTTACTTGTGAGTGTAGATGTAGCTAATCTCTTCAGTCACATCCACACACTCATACCCAGTTGCTTGATGGTGTTTAATGTATCCAGGATCAAATATCGGAATAATCGTTCCTTTTCCATAAATCGGAGACTTAACTTTCATCGAAATTTATCTATTGACGGAGAATTCTGGATGTGACAGTGTGCGTGTGAATGAAGAGAAGATTCTCACTCACATCCACGACTGCAGGTCCACCCCATCCCACACATCTACACCTCAAAGGTCGACACATGTTGTACGATTGGCTTGAATCAATCTAAACCACCATGAAGACACTCACACTCACTTGCCATTATATTTGAAGAGGCATCAATAATCCATTTGATAGATCATTTTGAAATTGATTTACCTGTCGAGAATCACTAGGTCGTTGTAGAATAGGGTTTGTGCAATGTGGCAAACAGATAAAAAAAATAGCGATTGATTCTAATCGAGCTAGCTTGCTCATGGAAACAATCCTTATGATGCTCATCGATATGATATTTACAAAATGAATTTCATCGATCTATTCATGTGCACATGGATGAGGGTCTGAACAATTGTACGATATTGCAGTTTTTCGGTCATTCTCTTCGTCGAATTTTCTTTTTCGGGCTCCCTTTGTTCTTCTTTCTATCACTTGAAAATCCTGAATATGCTGAGGAGGTGAGTCTACGCGTCATAAGAAGAAAGAAAATGCTTGTCGTCTTGTACTTCGAAAGAAATATCAAATAGTAGTAATTCAAAAAAAGCGAACGTTTAATGTAAAACAAATGTTACAACAACAATGCATTATTTCTTCGGTTTACTATCAACTAGCCATTTGTTGTTCTAATACGTTTGGCTCACAAATGGGAGCACTGGTTGATGATGGAGGTTGGAGCTTTTTGGCGCCTCGTCGACGATGTAACAGTGACAGAAGAAAAGTGAAACAATAGAAGAGAATCGCCATAAGAACACATATAATGAGTAATATGGGAAAATCTTTCGGATTTTTATCCATCAGAATACCTTGAAACAAAATTTGAAGACATTATATTTTCAGACAAAAGAAGTTAACTTACCAGCTGATTTCTGAGAGGATGCCCCTCTGAATGACACAATGCAAAAGAACACGCCGGCCAGTAATGGAGTGACATTCAATTTTTGATTGATAAAAGCGAATGATAAGGGAAAAATTGGAGGGAACAATAGACCGGTGAATGAGCCGAGAACAAACAAACTATACATGGACAATCCAATTGTCCACACATAAATCATCCATGTTATGGCCAATGCCAATCCACCGATTCAGAGCACAGTCAATGCTACATCAACCGACAGAAATAAAGTTACCACAGCGAAGATCAAACGACCGATCTGAAGAAAAATCTCTTCTCACAATACTGATAGAGAACTAAAAATTCGACTCACCGAATACGAGAGCCAGTAGAGAATCAAGCCTAAAGAGGCAGTTTTCGTTGAAATTTGAAACTGTGACGAGTTCAGATAAGAAAAAAAGAATTTACCAAATGTTTGATCAATAGGAGTGACAAAAAGCATGTAAACAGCCCATAGAATGGATATGAATATGTTGTAATACAAATGGTCATAACTACGTGTTTGTGGCGAATGTTCTGAATAGTCGGGTTGCGCTTCGTCAAGAGGTGTCGTATTCACGGCAGTATAATTGACCTGTTGAACTTGAAGTATTTGACGCCGAGTTCGATGTTCACAAATGGTAAAGATCATATGACCGATGGTTATCAGTAAGCAAAGACTTGCTGCGATTGAATATGGAACCTTGATATTTGTTGAAGATGAAAATGAAAAAGTTTCCATGGTAGAATTGAGATTTGAATTGGATAATTCAATCTGTTCTTCACCGAGAAATTGAGCTACGAGAATATTGGCTAATGCAGCACCAAATCCAAAGCCCAAGTGAATCGTATTCAATGGAGTCGATGCATGGTCACCCCACATGGTCAATACAAGGTCTATGCCACCTAAAACAAGCGTTATTCAATGTCTGCATGTTTTAGAATCATCAACAAAGCTGACCGATATCGGTGAATCCTTGAGAGATACCTTTACAGAAGAACAAAACTGATAGAACCAACAATGAGCCAATATATGGAGTGACAAAAACGACTAGAAATTATCAAGTGATCGAATGAGAAAAGATTCAAGTCCACTGACCAACAGATGCAATAAAAAATGCGACAGCAAGCAAAGCTTCCGGATATCGTTTAACCGTTGTTAGCATATCTGCTCCAATTATAGCTCCAGCCAAGTACCCACCGCTGCGAGCAGCTAAAATAGTACTGATTCCAGTGAAAGTTACACCTGTCTGGAAAGCCAATATTTTCAAAGTTGGACCAATCAGTTCAGCATGAATGCCCTATCATCAATCAATAACTCTTGTAGAAAGAAGAAACAATCGAAAGATAACCGACCATAACAATCCAAGAAATCAACAGAAAGCCCGTTTTGAGCAATTCCCAGGGTCGAGACATATATACTTGCAGACTTGTCTTCTTTTTTGTCTCGACTCCATCATCCGATTTCGAAGCCATTGATTTTCTTCTTCTTCACTGACTAGCAATCAAACAAGCAACAGTAATGAAAATGCAAAAATAATAATCAAATTCATGTAATGTTTGACTTTGAAGGTTAATGTCAGGCAACTATTTTTGAATAATAAAGATTGAGGTGAGTGTCGCTCTATGCGAATAAAAGAATCCTAAAAAACAAAATACAACATTTATCCTCTTCAAAAATCCTGGACGGATCTTTCATCCACCATTCTTCCTTGCATATATATGTGTCCGTCAGTTTTCCCTGTAAATATCCATGTTCTTGAGAAGAAAACGACAACAAGATCAATGTAACGTAAAAGACATACTCACATAAGCAATATCAGCAAGTACCTTGTCATATTGTAAAAATTTAAATAATGAAAGAAATAGCAAGAGACAGACTCTGATAAAGTCACTTGTTTTTTTACGTTCTGTCCTTCTGATACGTACGCATGTGCATCTTTACATCATATCAAGTCATTCTACGCAGATCATTCATCTTTTTCTGCATGTGTATCACAACCACAGCATAGTTTCTTATCTACTTCTACAATAAAGATTTGAAACGATGCCTCGACCCATTAAATGACGCTTCCCATCATGTTTTAGAGTTCACAACTGCTACATACACATTTTCTTTATTTTTGGAATATGACATCTCGATCAATGGCAACATACAATCAACGTAGATTTGAGACAATACTTTCTCTATGCATGTGAACGGGGTTGACAATGAAAACAACTCAAACCATCAAATGATGATAATATCAATGCTTTCTTTTTATTGACTGAGGTGAATGCACATGATGATGCCCGAGCATTAAAAATAATCTGTTTATAATAGATTTAAAATGAAAAAAAAATAAGTACCGAAAGAATATAGTATTATCTGTGAGAATATATCAACTGATTATTATAATCTATCCGACAGTAAGACAGAAACATGAGGCGCGTTTTTGAATCCTAGCAAGATCTCAACTATCGACATGTAACATCTTGAGCTCTCTATCCTTAGCCACTAAGCCCCACTTACAACCAAATGGGTGAAATCGACTAGTCTATTATATCGGTAACATAAAAAAGAAAATGTTTTCCGACTTTTCCGCTTGTTGTTGATGTATGTGTGTGTTCTTTAGTTGTGAGTTTCTTGTTTGCTATTATGGGTAAGATTTCCTTTTTCTTTCTCGTCTCGCACTGCTTTTTTCTCCTACAACTTTGTACATGGAACAAAATAGAAAAATGGCCAAGATAACCTAACATAAAGATAGCTTCACTACTGATCTATTTACATGAATATTTTCTCTCCCTTATTTGTTATTAACAATGAACATCGAGTATTCATTGAAGTCATTCAAATATGACTTAAAGTACATACGTAAGTTTTGGGCTGCTTTAGAAAACCTCATCTTTCCTTAGAATAGACAAGCGTAATCATTGGCTGACTTCGCCCATAAAAAAAACCAATCATTCTCGAGCATCTGTCTTAGCTGAAAGTATTTCGGTTACAAAATACCCTATCTAATTGATGAAGAGAGTAATAAGCAAGTGAAAACTCCATCGAAAAGTTGACTTTTATCGAACTGCATTCTCGGATCAATGATCATCAATTTTTTTTATTCGATGTCAATGAGAACCCTACTATGTTTGGGTGTGGGTGAGGGTGGGTGTGTGGGTGTGGGTGTGGGTGGGGTGTGGGTGTGGGTGTGTGGGTGTGAATGTGGGTGTGGGGCGTGGGTGTGGGTGGGTGGGTGGGTGTGGGTGTGGGTGTGTGGGTGTGAATGTGGGTGTGGGTGTGGGGCGTGGGTGTGGCTTAAAACAGTATTCACACCCTCACACTCACATTTTTTTGTAAAAACCAAAATATTCTTGTAATATCTGAAGTGAAATATTGCTTTCTAGATTTTTTTTATATAGTTCGATAGAATTCATCAAGCTCTGCAATAGTATGAATATCAACAAGCTTAATGATCCTGTTTCTGATACAAAACTTGAAGGCAAGCAGAAAGACTAATAAAACCTCATATATCTTGCATTAAAGAGAGTGTACTTAACTTTTAATAACTTTATTCGATCGACTGCTCCGTCTGTTCCTGCAGCTCAGAAAGGGTAGTTTCAACTACAATACGTGACAAAGCATATCGAAACATAAAACAATAGACAGAACAATCTATCTACCAAAGTCATTGATAGTTACACATACTCTACAATGCATGATATGCCAAATTATTATTAGTCTATCTGATTTCTCTCAAGTTTTGTATTGAAAAGAGGTTCAGATTTTTTTAAAATATCCATATTCTTGTAGAGCTTGTCGAACTCTATCGAAGCATATAAAAATATGTAGTAAAAACATGTAGAAAACTATAATTCGATTGTCTTTGATGGCTCAAACATTGCAAGAATATTTTTCATTTTTGCAAAAAATATAACCTAAACATTTCCAGTCAAAATTAATAAAATAACCATAACTTTGTAATAAATATATGTATTTCGAACAGTGTTTTTTTTTCAAATGATAACTCTTCTCTTTCTCTACAAAATGGCATAATTTAATCAATACCTTCATATAACTTCGATATAGATATCATTGATTTACTGAGAGGGGCCGAAACTTTCTGAATACCCTTTAGTAGAATATTAATAAGTTCAGACATCTGGGGTTAGACTTTTTCCAATCTTTTTTTTGTTCCCTTTTTTTTTGCTTTCAATTCACTGTAATGAAAAATTATTGATTGTATATGAGCACTACTTGTATGTTAAGAATTTCAAATGTTGATTATAAAATGAAGAACATTCTCCGAACAAACTATTTTAATAATATTTCTTGACCAAATTTTATTTTTTCTCATTTTCTTTACATTGATTAAAATAATAAAGAACAGTAACTGTTTATGTCAAAGTAAAAAAAGAACATTTAACCGAGTTTTTACTGAAATTAACAGTTAAACTTGTGTTAAATGGTATTTTAAGAGTATTGCATCAGAACAAAATACAATTAGATTTCTACTTTTAACAAAAATTGACTTAGTTATTCTTTTAAAAACTACCATCTATTTTCACCCGTTAAAATATGTTAACGCGTTTAAATAGATATTTTCATTCTTAAAAAATTTCATTCAATTATTTGTTGTTGAATATATTATTATTCATTTTCACCCGTGAAATATTTTGAATCTTCAATTTGATCTATTTTCTAGTGCATTTTATAAAACATTGATTTACAAAAGCGCATATCTATACAATATCAAGTACATAAGGGGAGCTTGTTCATTCAAAATATAGACAGATTTTTATCAGTCTAAATAGAAGGTTGATTTAGAGCAACCTTTTATTTGTTGTATTGGTCAGTAAAACTGCTTGTATTCTTTCAATTTTTATATAAGACTCTTTCTATATGAACATTGTTTATATTTTGTAGATAGTTTCAAAAGTATAGGTCTCTATTTTATAGGTAGTTTGTCACAAAAACCACTCGTTAGATGTCTGAAATCCTAAAAACATAAGATTCATTTTTTTTGTAGAATCTTCATCAAATCATTCTAAGTTTCATCGAACTTAGAACTATAATAATTATGTTATTGAGTGAACGAATCTTCTGTTTGTTGAAGGTTAAATTATTTTTTTTTTTTTGTTGATGTTAACTTGAAAGTTTCCAGAATAGTTCATTATTAGTTTAGCTATCATAATTTAACTTTTTCACTTATAGATTTTACATCAAATATTTAAAAAATGTGACTTGTTCATTTTTATTAAATGTGTAAACTAATATCAATTTCTCTTTTAATTGTTCAATTTGTTTGACGCTTCATTTTATCAATGATTTTAGTCTCTGTAGACTATTTTTACGATAAAAAAATCCCTTAGTAAAAATAAACATCCATCAGTAATGCTCAAAACACATTCTCTAAATTAGTAATAGTGACACAAATGAGGAAAATGCAAAAAACAATTTTGTTTATTTAGCATTATGGTCTTGTACGTTACAATTACTATTAATGATGTAGAGAAAGAACACGTATGTCTGTACTAAAAATAAGTATATTGGGTGTGATGTGGGTGTTCTCTTCATCCACACCCTCCAGATAGCCACTCACACCCACACCCTTCGCAAATGGTAGCCAGACTCATCTATTTGTATAGACTGTATTTTATTGTAAGCGTTTTGTTAAAACAGAAAATTTCAGTTCGTCCAGATCTACTTTCGCTTGAAGTTGCACTTTGGATGGCAACGGTATCAATCGTCCCGTATCTATAAAACCTTGTCGTAAACACCATTCAATTTGATTTCGTTTACTCCGTATTATACAAGAATAAACTCGTTGTGCATTAAAATATTCCTTTGCAATACGCTAAAAAATCAAGAGTATTACTTCTTCTGTTGAGTGAATACAACTCAATGACAAACTTACTACAGCTCCATTATACAACAGTGTTCCAATGCCTCGGCTTTGATAATCAGGATCCACAGCATTCAGACCAAATTCAACAGCTACATCCTGTTTTTCTTCCTCAGTCATCTGTAAATTTTTGTCATATGTGCTAATTTTCCAACAGCCAACTATTTTTGAGCCTGAAGGTGTCTTAAGTTTTGCAACAAGTACAACAGTATGTTGTTCATCATCTATCAATTGCCTAAGTTCTTCGGACGTAATTCGTGCGCCTTTCAATAAATGTTGTTCACCAATCCAGCCCGAGTAACTTTCTTCAGGCGACGAAGCTGAAGGTTTACCTCTATATGCCCAATTAATTACTTTACACAACTCTTCTACGTCATCGTGTGATGCGAAGTACAAGTTAATATCAGGATTTGAATAGTCATCAAAAAGCTGTCCTTGTCGAGAGCTGCTGTTGTTGGCCATAACACAAAAAAACCTATATGCAAGAGTAAAATAGCACACTGTAATAATATTATGAAATAATGTAACAACAATATAAGCAAATACATAAAACGATGATAAGAAATGAAAGAAGAGAATAAAGATACTACTTATAAATAACAAAGTTACATCACTCATTTACACGTTTCAGATATGGCCTCATCAAATGTGGGTGTGGCTGTGTGAGTGTGGGTGTGGGTGTGAGTGGGTGTGAATTGAATGTGGGTGTGTGTGTGGGCTGTGGGTGTGGTAGTGATCATGTAATTGTTGTCCTGAGGATTAACCGAAAGCATCCACACCCATCGACACTCACACCCACATCCACACTTAGGGTGTGGATGTGGTTGTGGTCGTGTAATTGTTGTCCTCAGCATTAACCGAAAGCACCCACACCCATCCACACTCACACTCACACACCCACACCCCCATAATTAAATGTCAACGATAGTTAAATACTTTGAAGCTATTTATTGTAGTTATTTTCAATGGCGAAAATCACTATTTATTGCTTCAAAATTTGATTTTTTTTTAGTCCTATTTCTCAAGATTTATTTATTGGTATATTAATAAACATAGTCAAGATAATTTGATATTCGATAGATGATCGTACAACTTTCAGTTAAAGTCTTGTTGCATTATAACTGGTCATGTCAGTAACTGACAATATCGATTATTGTTGAATATAAAATAGCATCAAGAATGGCAAAAAAAAATATTAGTCTATGTAGAAGTGATGTATGAAATTGTTAAAAAAGGTTATAAGAGCCATTGAAAATAATTAATTGTCTTATTCCTCGTTATAAACTTGAAATGTGACCTGAAAATTATAAGAACAGTTTCTATCACATATGGAATCAACTATTTATTAGTACACGAGTTATAAACACTATGAACTCATTAAAGACAAACAAAATAGTTCACATTCAATCAAAGAACCCGTGCAAAAACGTGATTCTACGTTAGTGCTTCTCCAAATTAAATAAGATAATAAAAATACAGCGAACATTGAGAATTTCTATGCTTTATTTCATTTATTTTGATTGCTTGCATTTGTTTTTAAATATATAATAAACTTCGGCCTTGTATACAAATAATAAACAAAATTCGACTTAGTTTTATTTTCTGGATAATATAACCCTTGAACAAATAACAAATTTCATTAATCATTCAAATCAAGCAAATCTTCCCTTATCCTCAACCTTGATTCCCGCTAACCATTGAATAAAAGACAAATATGAAAATATCTGAACTTTTTCAATAGTCAATGCAAAGAATTCGGCACGGTTACGACTTGACTGGACTTTCTCTCCATTCGATATTCATATTCCTTAAAACAATGAATTCATCTCAAGATAGTCACTCTTTCTATAATGGTCAATCAATTACAGTGCAATGCCTATGAAGTCGACCATCTTTTTTGTCTTTTTTGTCACCTTTCTTTTTCATTCCACTCTTCAATTTCATTTCAGACAACACCTTAACAATGACTATGAATAAACCTATCAAAATAATTGACTTTTCGACGTGAATTGGGCTAATGATAGACAGAAATCGAGAGACAAACTGTTGAAAATGAGTCGGAAAAATTCAAGCAAATATCAAATGAGAGAAAGGACTTCTCGATTACTTTCATGTGAACATGGGAAGTGATCGATATTAAACATGTGATATAAACCACCAACCGTCCACGATTTGATCAGAATAAATTGATTGGAAATGTTAAAAATCTGAAAGTTCGATCGAGATAAAAATAAAAGGAGATGATTTATCTTGAAAAACAACAATAGATCAGCAGATCAAAAGATCAATGCAAAGAGAAAAACAAATAAAAAAATGAAGAAGAGACGATACGTTAAGATAAGGATATTTCAGCTAGTGAGAAACAAATACCGCTAACGATTGTCTTCATTCTTCAATAGGATAAGAAATCATTCTTCAGCATGTTCAGTTGATAGTGCTTTATTTGAGATTATTGGTTCATTGAAGATTTTATGAACCAAGATCGAACTTTCAAGAATATTCTTTGTTATTGAAGAGACTGATGAAGGTTGCTTGTCACCATGTTCGTCGATGATTGGAATTGGCGAATTTTTTCTCGTATTGGCTTTTTTACGAGGTGACAACGAACGGCTACGGGTTTTCATTGGCCTAGAATTAAATAAAGAACAGAATCGATAAGATTCTATTTTGACTGTTTCTTTTGAAAGGCTTAGAGAATAATTACTGAAGATTGTTTCAAGTTTGTTTAATATCAACGCTCAACATAGAGAGAACTATTTCTCCAGAGCATTCTTTTTTTCACACATGAAAGAGATTGTTTTTTGAAACATGAAATAAGAAATCATTTTGAAATCTTCTTATTCTTTGTCTCTATATATATGTAAAGTTACAACACATTCTTAGTTACTTAGGTTACAAAAGGTAACATGAAAGTTCATCTTTCGCGCTTTCACATCTTTAAATATCTAAGCAGAATCGAAATCAATATATCCAGTGAAAAATCTTGCACAAAGTTTATCACCATACATTCGAAGATTGTTTTCCGTATGTTTGACAATGCCATCTGGAAAAATGATAAAAAGAAACCAACAAATCTTTGGATTTCTAGGAAAAGTGTATTGCACAGAGCAGAAATAGGTTGAATCTATACTCGAGAAACCCTAGAGCAGCTTAAATCTGGCTTCTAACTATTGAAGAATGAAGTTGTGATTAAGCTTAAACTATTTTTCCCCCAATTTGTCCCTCGTTCTCGATCTGATCATCAACTACAAACATGGAATTTTCCCTTACCTTTAACATTCAAATCCTTGATTATGGTACTCAGACAAAGGATTGTTTGATTCAATGACGGTTTTCTTCATGTGTAAAATTCAAAAAATAGACATGAATTGAAGAGAAATGGCAAGAGAAAATCTATACTAACAATTTCTCGTTGAAGACATGCAATTCTTCATTATTCAATGTATAACCCAATTTACCTAATTCAGCACAACTCGATCGAATCACTAGGAAAAGAGTGAGTGAAAATGAGAGTAAGAAAATTTCATGTTTTACTAGGAAGTTTCTCGATATTTCCATTCCAATTCGATAATCGTAATGTATGTGCACGAATCTTCATCGCAGTAATCGTTGCAGCATTGCATTGTTGCGAAGATGATTCTTGATTGGATTCCATAGATGAACTAGAAAATTGATCGAGAATTTCTAAAACTTCATCCAGAACCTTTGAATGGAGAAAACAAACGACGAAGATGATCAATTGATTCGGAATTTGGCACATACTTTAAAAACATTCTTCTCATAATCTGGTGAATCTTTGCTAAACGTTTCCACAGAAAACAATTTAACAGCTGCATCACCCACATTTCCTGTACTGCTCATATTGAAAATGAACTTATTGCAATCCCAGATACTAGATTTGATTTGAATATGGTACTATTGTTACAGTAGAATCTTCATTACTATCTCCCTATTCCTCACCAATGATGTTGATATTCGAAGTTGAAATTGGTAAATAGATGGTGTCACATGACGATATTAATCGATCAAAATCAGACACAGTAAAAAAAGTCTTTTTTATTGTGCGATTGAAAGACACTATGTTGATGCTTGTTCAATATTTGTATAAATTTTTATAACGTATTGAAATTTTTCTATATTGAGATAATTGATTAAGACATTGAAATACATGAATACGAGTCTAAAAAATATTCTAAATTTTTTTTTGATAAATATATTTTCTTTACTTCAGTTTCTTTATCATCAGATGGTTTGGGTGTGTATGGGTGTGGGTGTGGGTGTGTGGGTGTGTGGGTGTGGGTGTGTGTGGGGTCTGGGTGTGTGGGTGGGTGTGGGTGGGTGTGGGTGTGA